>JAEMPF020029975.1:0-28875 GCA_022496165.2 Catalaphyllia jardinei
CTTTAATGGCGCTTAATCCTGTGTTTCCCTCGCCGTAGAATTTGAGTCAATTTCAGTCAAATTTACTTTTCTGATCGTTGCTGTATTTAGAAGAATTTCTGTAGAATACACTTAACGGACTTAACGAATTTCCTCGCTTTCTGCTATTCAATTTACGGTAGAAACTTCTGATTTCAAGTGATTTTAAAAGTGACGACTGACAGACATAAGGGAGCTTAAGCAACCACGACGACGACCGGAGGACGACGACCGGAAGTAACGAGAACGTCACTGCGCAAGCGCGATCCAAGAATTCCGTCGTCGACGACTTGAAAAGGTTCATTCTCGTCCCCAGAGCCCACGATCCTTCTGGCCTGTGGCAGGGATCGAGAGCTCTGACCGAACCCAATTTTCTGAGCATGCGTAGAGTATTCGGTTCGAATTCTCAACCAATCAGATTTGCTAGATTTGACATGGGCTCGATTTCCAGCCGTTTTGTGAGCCCGCGTTCCTCGCCCCACACCACGGCTGGATCACTGGTCTACCCATTGTATTTCTTGACCAATCACAGAGAAGCCTGCTCAAATCGAGCAGTCTTCCCTGTGATTGGTCAATTCTGTCAATTGTGTATCCAACATGGCGGATATCAGTGCGGATGAGTTTTCTTCTTCTGTAAAATGTGTGTTAGAGCGCTTCCATATCAAGAAATTTAGAGAAACACAACAGGAAGCCATTGTCAATTTGTTAGAAGGGAAAGATATTTTAGTTTCACAGCAAACGGCCTCAGAAACATTCGTGATTTTCAGTCCTTCCCTATCATATGCATCTTCGATGTTGCGTAGATGAGTCTGATTTACTAGTTGTTCGTTGGCTACCTCTCTGCTCAACTCGCTTATCCAGGATCGAGCCAGGGTCCTTACTTCAATAGGTATACAAGCAGCTTTTATTGGAGATGAGCAAAATGACGAAAGCGTTACACGCAAAAAAAGGAGTTGAGGGCGGTTTATTTCATGTCGTGCTAGGGACCATGGATGTAAGCTTAGCCGATGGCTACCTATATTTACAAGTACAACTTACAGGAAAACTTCAAAAGGCTTTGGCTGAGTTCCAGTAGTGAAGCCCATTGTGTCCGACAGTGGTAAGAATTAGAGTGGTTTGTTTGTAATATTTGTCGTAGTTGATTCCAAATTGATGTTAAGAAAACACTGGATACATGAAATGTGGGTTTTATCAAAGCAAGTTCTGACCGTCCGTCACAATGTTTCACACTTAAGGTAATTGTGTAATACCTTCTGCTGGTTGAAAATAAAGGCTCATTGATTTTATTGTTCATATTGCAGAGATACATAAATGACAAAATAAATCAAATACATGTTAGAAATGTACAATTCAGTTTTGGACCTTAAATTCTTAAACAATACAGTCAAACCTATCCTATACTGTTATGGTATTATACAGTATCTCAATTTAGTTCAGCATGGTTTGTTAAGTTGTGACAATTGTTTTTTATCTTGTGATCATTCAGGCCTTTTAGCATTCTTTATGGCTTTATGTAATTTTTTTTAAACACAGATATCAAACCATTAAATGGCTCTTTAAAAATAATTTTTTTTACAGGGGCTTTTCAGCCCAAAAAAAGAGAGAGCAGGCATTCCACAAATAGCTTTCAAGAATAAGTGAAATATATTCTCTGAAAAGAGGTCCCCTTTCATTTGTTGTGTGTAGCACAACAGCAACTAAGAAAACCAAAGACAAAAAATTAAGCCTTGATGGAAGTTTGTCATTCTTCATCAGATTCTCAATCAAAAGAACATTGCATTTAAGTTCAAGTTGTCAGTGATAATGCAAACCTCACCTTTACCCTTTTTTTCCTGTCTCTCTACCGATTATGAATTTATTATTTACTATCACAGTAAAACAGGTTGTCTTGAATGATACAAGTAGATCCAAAGAATACATAATGGAATGTCTTTCAAGCCAGAATTGGTAAACAAAGGGTGCATTCCTTTGGGCTGATCTGGATCAGGATCAGTGATCCAAGATCTGTCTGGATCATGGTGCATCAAAAGAACCATTCTGGTTATGGATTCATCGTTTTCTCTGATGCACCATGATCCAGACAGATCTTGGATCACTGATCCTGATCCAGGTAACCCAAAGAACACAGCCTAAATTAGGAGAACATTCCCAGTCATTTGCCAAATTAGATGGCAACATAAGAAGTTTGATAGTGACAATTGCATATGAAATGAGAGTTTATAGTCAAGGGGTTAAGTCATAATCCATTATGGTCCTTCACAAAACATTGAAACATAACACTATAAGAATGGCAGGGAAGGAAGTAATACACCTGACCTGTGGGGCCCTGTGATGTGCAGATTTCATGTTGATGTATTGTTCTGACAACTAGGAATGTACACACTACACTATGCTGTAGGGAGGGATTACTCTTGCATTTTGATGCAGATTTAAGGGATCTGGAAAAACCTTGCAAGCCTTAGAAATTTTTGTAAATTATGTAAGGATGATTATAATGGTGATACATTGCAAACCTTGCAAATCTGAAATCTCTGTAAGTTTTATTAATTATTATCCAGTGAACCATCTGCCCTTGCACACCCAACACAACAGACAATTAAGTTTTTCATGCATGTATGGCCGCGTTACTGTGCGTCAAAAACCGGATGTGACGTCACGGACAAGCGCTACGGACCAGTGATCCAGCCGTAGTTGGGAGGAGGACATATGACCGGACTCCCATAACGGCTGGAAATTGAGCCTAGATTTGAAAATAAGTCCGTGAATCGCGGACTTCCGGTGTTGGACCAAACCAGAGCTTTCGATCCCTGCCACAGGCCAGAAGGATCGTGGGCTCTGGGGAGGAGAATGGAAAAGGTTCTGTTTCACGTCGTCGTGAACTTCCCAACTTCGAAGCAGTTTTTCTCATTAAAAGGCACGTGTTTATTTTCGTTTTTTGACAGTCTATGGCCGGTTGGAGTTTTTATTCTCTTCTTCGGTTGATTTAAACCTCCCTGTTCAGTATTCTTAACAGACATAAAAATCTAAAACCCAGTAACTCATTTTCTTAATTCCTCCGCACAACAGATGTCAAGTCAGGCGGTGAAAACAACCACGTAAGCTTAAGTCTATTTGAGTATGTTTTATGAAAGTGTGCTGTTTATCATTTTTATTGAATGAAAAATTTTAAATGCCAGTACTATATGCCCCTGCCTTCAGTCAAAAGCTGTGTGTATCAAACAGCCGGAATATTGCTACTAAAATATTTCGCGTTTGTTGTTCTTCAATCGAGACTCTTGAAAACAGCGAAGAATTCTTCAGATCGGGTGTATTAACATAAGCTTGACTGCCTGTCAGTTTTTGCGAATCTATTTTCAAAATGCTTGATATAGATTTACCGCCATAAAAATATTCCGACAAAATCACACGGGAAAAAATAGTATTCTTGTGTGAAGCGCGACGACTGCTATCTGGACGATCGCTAGTTAGAATTAACCAATTAAATAGACAGACTTTTTACGTCGTCTGCTCGCTAAAGGAAGGAACATCGAAGGTAGAACATATCAGGCTGAAGTATGATGAGAATCAGGCAAACCTTCTGCAAAATAGTTTTGTTTATATCATCGACGCTAAGACTTGAATTAAATCTCAAATAACTTCCTTAAAATTCAATATTTCTAACTTTTGCCGTGCGTAAATTATTGAAAATAAAGCTAAAGTGTAATAATTACTTGAAGACTGTTGATGGAATAAACTATTCTCGAACTTTCGATATATTGGTGGAATTTTCTCCGCAAAATTAGATACCGTTTTACAGCCAAATGTCTGGAACAATTAAATTCTACAGAATTCTAGCACTCTAAAATCTGATTAGCCTTATTTATACTTTGGCTGAAATCCGAACTTTGTTTGGAATAATGACTACGACATAGCTATGTGCCGGGAAGTCCCCGTAGAAGAACCTTACCGTTTTAAAATGAGAAGCAACTAAAGAGGCCAGGCATGGGAAGCAATAGCAGAGAATTTAAACGCAATGCCATCCTTAAAGTTCAGGGCCGGGTTGTTCAAAGCCCGATTAAACTAACCCAGGGTTAGCGAGAATTTAGATTTCAGTTTTGTAACTTTTTGGTGAGGTGTTCTGATTATATTACTTGCCCTTCAGTTTTGAGCTGTAGTAATCTCAAACTACACCAAACGTTAGAGGTGATAAACATTTTTATACAAGAAAACATAATGCTTTAGTTGACGTTTAACCCTGGGTTAACGTTAACCGGCTTTCGAACAACCCGACCCAGAGTTAGGGCGCGGTCTGTGCGTGACCGGGGTACAACTTACTAACCAAGAGAATGCAAGCTAAATTGAAGATGGAGGAGAAAAGCGCTGGTATTGATGTGGAAACTTCGGAGCTTGATGTCCTTCTAGAGGAAATTCTAGAGCAGGATAAGGCTGCCAAAGAGAAGATAGAGAGTGATGATGGAAATAAGCGAAAAATAGTTGAGAATGACAAGGCAGCAGCCGTAAGCAAGCGTAAGCAAGCGCTGGAACCTATGGGGCAAACTGCCAAAAGAAAGAAAGGAGGTGATGACTTAGAAGCTCCAAATAAGAAGAGTCGCCGGATCACAGCGGATTCTGTTGAGTATTTAAAGGAAAGGGCTGCTAAAGAGATTGCTTTGAAGGAGCAAGAATTGGAACTGACGAAGAAGGAACAGGAGAACTTGATGGAAAGGGAGAAAGAAAAGAACCAACATCAAGAAAATTTGATTTCCACTATGCTTGATGATGATGGTTATGATAAATCAACAACAGCAACAGTCGCAGTCATTGTTAACTTTTATGGAAAAATTTGTTCCAAAATAAGTTTTGCAGGTAGTTAGCCAGTCGATGAACAGTTGGGTTTAGTATTGTAAGCCGCCTCTCATCAGAAAACGTTGAATTCTGGTATATTCGATATATTTATTAGATATATTGTATACAGATTACATGACATTTGAAATTTTGTCAGAAACGTTACAGTTGTGCTTAACCCTTTCTTAATACAGTTGCCGGAGACTATTGTTACTTGCTCTCTTTTCGATGTGATAAAGCAGTTCTGTTTGAAACAATAATAAAATTTTCGTTTATTTAACTAAGAGAAATACTCTTCTAATGTTGGTGGATCAAGATCAAAAAAGGTTGATGTGTTGTTGCCATAAAGACAGGTCAGGGCATTTTGGAGAAGAGCAGAAACAATATACATTTTCCCGGTGCCAAGTCCAAGTTTTAAATTTTTCTTAAAGTCCAAAAACTTGAAATAATTGACTATGTCCCCGAATAGCCATTCCACAGAAGACCTTATTGTAAGCTTTCATTTCGTCGGTTAGACCTCCAAATCTGAAAGGGCCCTGGAGGTGCACTCTTAGCGGATAGGTGGGATCGCCGTAAAGGGACATTGGTTGACCGCCATGTGAAAAAGCGTGCTGCTGCAGGTCTCGCATCAGTCCTGAATCTGTGAGCATGGATGCGTCAGGTTTTTTGTCTTCTGAAACAGGCAGATGAGAAAAAAAATCACTAATGGGGCCAAATTATTTTCACGGGAAATTAAAAACAGACAAGTAACGTTTCTAATTTAGGTCAAAAAATACAGCTTCATGGCTTTAGTTCTCACCTACTGGACCGTACATGTTTCCAATTAAACCATTTGGTAAAACAACGGACTGGAACTTTAGGGCGTGGACCCGCTTGTGTCCATTGTAAACAACCCGCTGATTCTCTCCTGGTCGTGCGATTGGTCGTGCGGTGCCATCGATAAATCCG
This sequence comes from Catalaphyllia jardinei, assembly GCA_022496165.2. Taxonomy (NCBI): domain Eukaryota; kingdom Metazoa; phylum Cnidaria; class Anthozoa; order Scleractinia; family Caryophylliidae; genus Catalaphyllia; species Catalaphyllia jardinei. The sequence goes on from JAEMPF020029975.1 coordinate 5,791, forward strand.
AAACAGTTGTCTAAAGGTGAATCTCTTGACGTGATGGCTGCTGCATACATCTCAAGATGACCGGGACTCAAGATGTCAAGATTTCACTGGGTAAGCCGTCGACCAAGGATAGCATATATGAGTAGTATAAGGGGTCGGTATGGCCGGTAGCCAATCAGAGAGCCGTATTTGGCCCACGTGACTTGGGTCACGTGGTCTTTGACCCGCAGGGGTCTGGACCCGAGTTTGGGTGAGGGCCTAGGGCCGCCCGTCTTCGTTGGTCGTGAGTCGACAATGTCCGCATTGAAAACTGTTTTCGTAGGCTTTTCGGAAACAGCGTTTGTGGAGGAGTTTCCCGCAGCAGGGCATCACGCGACAACGCATGACGGAGGGAATGTCTAGATCCAATTGACAGATGAAGCATTTGTCTTGGAAGGGTAGTAGTTCGGGTCCCATCCCTAGCAAACGTAGACTTTGTCTGCAAGCCATCATGAATGATGAGAGGGGGAGATGAGCACTCTCTCTTAAGTAGGGGTGTCACGTGTTTTTTTGGTGACGTCACGAGAGGGGGATACCCCCTATCCCTCCTCTTTTCTGACGTCACGGAAAAGGAGACCTGTGATTGGTGGAGATGTTAGACATAAAGGAGGCGAGTGTGGGGTTTCGTCACTCGCAGTATTACACTGGTCTAGAGCGCCGTCATGCCTGCCACGCGCAGTTATGAAGCCATCCTCTGGGATATAGATGACAACGTGGAAAAATTAAGTGACGATTGGGAACGGGTGCAGACGAAGAGACGTCGTGCCACCAGGGACACTGTTCGCCGTCACATGAAGACCCGGATGGATCTTATCCTGAAGGTGATCCGGAAATTACGGCAATGTCGGGGCATGCTGGTCAGGACCCATGACCAGTATGGCAACAGCGTGGAGAGGCAGAGGGTCAAGGAAGAGATGGAGAGGCGTCTTCCTGATTTGGAACTGCTGAGAGACTATTTCAGCAAATTTTAATTTTTTTTCATTGGGGTTCCCCTTCGGGGTCGAACCCCACCACCTCTGTCAAAAGTCAATGATCACACAGGATGAACCATTTTAATTTTAATTTTAATGACACAAGGATTGGTACCATAGCCAAAAGGCGTGACATTCAGTGACAGGACAATGATGTACTTGTTCATCGCGATGGAAACCGCAACTGGGTAACAGAGAATGAAATTGGTTTCTTAAGACATTGTATTTGGGACAACCTAATGTTTCTAGATCGAGCGTTTCTAGATCTGTCTTGTGTTCTTGATATAGGTTCCTGACCAAGGGTTTCAACAGCATGGGAAGGTGAGCATGTTCTTGTCGGCTGGGTTGGTAAGTGAGTCCGTGGATGTTGCGGCAGACAAAATGGACGGTTCGTTGGTCTTGCTCGTTTAAAGCCTTGTAGGGGATGGGGATGAAGAAAGCATGGCGGCCATGTTCTCCGTTCCAAGTGTAGTAACCCAATTCTCTGGCATGAAACGTTTTGTTGATGAAGAACCCTTCTAAGTCGAGAATGAAGCAGAGATTGTCCTGTATCACCTCCATGTTTGAAATGACTTGGTTTTGAAAACGAATGTCTCTATATGAGAAGGGAGTGAACCAATGAATGCTTGACAGGTCACTTGCTCATGTACCATTCCACTTCTTTTTGCACTGCATCACGGACCACGTCATTGAACTTGGGTGTGACCAGTCGCCTTTTTTCTAACCGCAGTTTTTCTTTGGGGGTGAGGTCTTCGGGGTGCCAATTGCCTTCGAAGGGACCCATGGGTCGGTCGATGCTTTGACGCACCCCTTTCTGGAGGGGGGTTTCTTTGAGGACATCTTGGACGCTGCGTTTGATCACTCTACCATCGAAGAGTGGAATGAACTTGTCGGCTTCTAACCAGAGGCGTCTTTTTCCTGTGGGGTATTCGTCGACCCACTGGAAAAAATCGCATAATCGCTTGGAGCATTTCAAGAAGAGCCGATTGGGGTTCCTTTCGGAATGGGAAATGGTCATGGCCAACGGGTTGCAACAGTAGCACTTCATCTTGTCCAAGGGCAGTTGACGGTATTTCTCGTAGAGTTGTCGTTGGGCTGAGTCTAGGTATGGCTCTACGTCGTTGGCGCCGCACACGACAAAACAACCTTGGACGGGACACTTGAAGTATTCCCAATGACCCCACTGGGTGTCGGTTTCTCTTGGCTCCAAAGCTTGGCTGGGATGAACTGGACAAGGATACAAGAGGGGTGTGTCGGGTGGTGAAGGATTTCTGTAGGCGGGTTCTTCGGGTTTTTCTTGTTTTAGCTTGGAGAGGGTTTGCAGGAATTCATCGGGGTCGAATTCTTCGACGGGGTCTGTGGAGGAGAATCGAAAGAAGACTGGTTACCATTTTCTCTTTGCAATGTATCTTGTATGTGTTTGAGTACGAGTTTACGTTTGGGCGTGAGGGGACGATATTGGTGCAGGTATTTTAAAGTTTCTTTCTGACTGGTTCATTTCAAGGCGAAGGCAGTGACGCGTGAGGCACATTCCTCTTCGTCGACTAAATTGATTTCTTCGAGTTGATCTTGGAGTTTGCGAAAGACGGTTTTCAATGTAACGGTGGAATGAAATTGCACGGATTTACCTGACTTGAGCTTCTTGTTCTTCTTGTCCTTCTTCTTCTTCTTGTTCTTATTCTTTCTCTTCTGATTGAAGGTGGGATACCTGGCTGGCGAATGATCGTTCAGAGAATAATCGACCACGCCTTCACATGTCTCCTCCTCCTTTTTTCTTTTCTTGGCGGGCGTGTCGGTTGGTGGGTCCACCATCTGTCCTAATTGACCTTCCGGTAACATGTACCGTGTGGGAGATTCTTGTTCTTCGACGCTGCACTCGTTCATGGTGACGGAGGAAAAAATGAAATGACGACACGGTGAGTGTAGTGCTTTATGTAGGTTGAATATCACGTGAGCAGTCGTACTTTTCCGATCACGCGTGAGAAACAAATCTGACCAATGAGCTGTGTTTATGACCAAATAAGGTCAAAATGATTCTGACCAATGAGCTGTGTTTATGACCAAATAAGGTCAAAAAATGATTCTGACCAATGGGTGTGAGGCTGACCAAATATGGGCAAGAAGGAATTGTATAAAGGTGAACGAGTTGAGGTGTACACATACACACTTTGACGACGACGATGATTGGCGGTGAAGAGATGTAAGTGCCTCAGAACGAACCTGTGAAGACTGTAGAGGAGAAGGAGGAGAAACCTGATTTCTTGTTTTCACTGTTACAACGAATCATTGACACCATCTTGATGGAAGAAGTGTCGGCGCTGGGTTATAAAATGAACAGGTACAGAGCAGTCCTGGCCAAAGCTGTCTTGAAGTTTGGTGAAGAGCACGAAAACGATCGCGCTGATGTGAGTCGATTGGTCGATGCTTTTCGAGCTGGTTGGAAAGTGTTTAGGGAGAAAGAAGACAAGGAAGCGACGGTGGATGTGTTTATGAAAGAGATGAACAATCAACTTTGGGTGCCGAGTGATCCAGGGGTGGATTCAGGCGTGGGATGTGCGTGATGGTGCACGTGCACTTATTTCTCCTGACCAATGGTGACTTTGTAGGTCCTTATAAGGACATGTCGTAGACACCAATCAGAATAGGGACATGCATGTATATAAATATCTTTTGTAAATCATTTTTGTTATTGTATTTGCGATGACGACGACGAAGAGAGTATTGTACAGTAATAGTAACGAGATTAGTAGTTTGATCGAGTCCGCTTGTGGATGGAAGGTCACGCCCTTGGATGGTTTGGATGATCCCAGGGAACTGTTCGTGTTTGACTTTTTGTTCTATCAGCGACCGGAGTGGTAATGGACGGTGAAGGAATTGTTGGGGAAACGTCCCGAGTGGGAACGACAGATTTTGCCTTTGTTGAAAACTCGACAGTATGCCTACCTGTTCACTCGTAACTGGTGTTTGATGAGTTACGTCGAGGGGTTGGAGAAGATCTTGTTTCAGCCCTTGTCGTGTCCTCCCGAGACCTTGGAAGAGGGTGATTGTCTGTTGGGCACCGAATCGTTGACGTTCATGATGCGTCAAGAGATCCGGAGATTTGTGGCCCCTGCTACGTATGCGCATGATTTGACCGAGAGATTGAGTGTCCATCTGAAACGTCCCGTGAATTTGGGCCCTGCCAGGACGTACCGAGATGTGTGTAACCACGTGGTGGATCTGGCGCTTCGACTCGGACGGGAGGTCTCGGACTGGAAGGATCGGTTCTTTTTCGATGCTCTCGAAGCCAATGAACGTGAACTTTGCAGTGATTGCAAGGAAAACATGAGAGTGGCGTTTTACGTCCAGGACGATAGCAGTCGAGCTTTGAAGTGAGACCGCACGGGGACACGTGTTGTCGAAAAGAATGTAAATATTATAAGTTGTACGTTTTTGAAGAATTGGACGAGGAGTCTGATTTAAGGGAAACCCCCATCGAATATGAGGGGTCCGATTCTGATTAAAAGGGTGACGTATCGATCAATAAAAGTCATTTTGAGAATCATGTCTGACTTGACTGAATGGAACGCTCTGTGCGCGCGTTGCGGGAGTGTGTACGATCAATACGGATCGACTCCCATTCCCACCTTTTTGAGCGATGACCCGTGTGCGGTGTTTTTGGCCACGCACGTGGAAGAGAATGTAGGGCGTTTCGTGGTGTTTATATTGTGGTTGAAGAAGCAACCCTTTTCATTTGGATGGTACGCACTCATTCGTAAAAATTATCCCGACCTCTTCCGGGATTGTCTGGTGCGTTTGAGTCTATTATGAAGAGGAAGAGAAAGAAGAAGAAGAAGGTGGATCGTTATGCCAAGGTATTGTCTTGGTACCGAGATCCTAGTGTGGCAGGGAGTCTGGGAGGTGTGGAACGATTTGCCAAGTCGCATAAGTTATCGGTGAATAAAGTCCGCGAAAAGTTAGAAGCCGATTTGGGCTACACGCTTCACAAACCGACGAGACGCCGTTTTCGTACTCTGCCCGTGTTGGTGTTTGGCATGGACGAACAGTGGGTGGCGGATCTCATCGAGGTGGGAAACATTGCCAAATCCAATCGAGGGTATCGTTATTTGTTGACGGTGGTGGACGTGTTGTCCAAGTACGCGTGGGTGGAACCCGTCAAGTCCAAGACCGGGAAGGACGTGACGGCGGCATTCGAGAAGATCCTGAAACGCAGTTACGGGCGTGTCCCGCGTCGATTGCAGACGGATGATGGGAAGGAATTTTATAACAAGACCTTTCAAGCTTTGATGAAACGCAAAGACATCAGTCATTTTTCCACCCGCGGCGATACGAAAGCCAGTGTGATCGAACGATTCAATCGTACGTTGAAACAACGCATGTATCGTTATTTCACCGTGAAGAACACGTTGAGTTATTTACCGACGTTGAAAGACTTGGTCATGGGCTACAATCGCTCGTACCATCGGAGTATCAAGATGGCGCCCGTCAAGGTGACGAAACAGAACGAGGAACAAGTGTGGAAGAATCTGTACGCTCAACGTCTGCAAGGCCAACGGACTCCACCTAAACTGAAAGCGGGCGATCGCGTGCGATTGAACAAAAAATACCGTACGTTCAAAAAGGGGTATTTACCCGGTTGGACAGAAGAAGTGTTCGTGGTGAGTCGAGTCGTGACGGGCATCGTGCCCACCTACAAGATCAAGGAGTGGGACGGTACGCCCGTGGAGGGAACCTTTTACGCGGAGGATCTGCAGAAAGTCACTGTGAAGGACGACGATCTCTTCAGGGTAGAAAAAAATTGTCAAACGTAAAGGGGATAAAGTGTTGGTGCGTTGGAAAGGTTGGCCAGACAAGTACGACACTTGGGTCGAGAAACGCGCGTTGCAATCATGAAAGACTTTTACGTGCAATTGTTGAGTCATGCCAGCACGTTGGAATTCCCGGACAATGCACCCCACCATTTCAAGAACCGTATGCCTTACCCGTTACAGTTCAAGGAACCGGGATGGAGAGTGGGCGTCACCAGTGTGTTTTTACCCGAAGCCCCTCGAAGGATCAAGTTGGACAATCCGTTCCTGTTTCGTATGGACTGGGAAGAGTTGTCGGATCCACAGGCGGAAGTCTATGCGCACGAGAGGGTGGAAGTGAAGGTGACCGATTTTCCAACCCCTCCCAAGACCGGCACGGACTTTTTCAATGCCGTACGGGATCGATATCTATGGGCCTTGAACGACCAAACGGTGTCGGATCTACGATATACCAAGAAAGGAGATCCCAACCAATGGACGTACACGGTGATGAACCGCGCCCAGGGCGGGGAAGCCAGCCTCGACAATTCGCGGACCTGCACGACGATCCGGGTCAACAATGCACCACGTTATCCCAAGTTCAGCATCGGATTGGAATTGGCGAAGGTCATGGGTTGGGTGAAAATGGGAACCTTGCAGGACGGAGAAGCGGGTTACGTGCTGGGTCCTAATTTGAGGAGAGAGTTCCCGACCGGTGTGGTGCCGGAAGCCATCGATCTGGTCCGACCCGTCAACAATGGAGACGAGATCTTTTACAAAGTGGATGCCGATGTCCTATACCTGAGCGTCTTCATCAATTGGGTCTTTATGGATTTGGACGGGGCTTACGAGAGAGCGTTTGGACACAATCATCGACCGTTGTACTTGTACTCGAATGCCATGCGCAGTATGATCGTGGGCAATCAAGTCACGGATTTGGTGCGAGAGATCCCTTACTCCTTGGAAGAGAGACATTTTGTACCGGACACGGTGCAATATATGCCGGTACGCAGCGACGTGATCGACATTATCGAGACGCAAGTTGCCGAGAACGACGGGACTTTGGTGAATTTCGTGTCGGGTGTGACGACCGTGACCTTACATTTCAAGTATGAGTGACTTTTACATCACTTTAACCAGTCACAGCAGCAAGAGTGAGTTTCCCAACAATATAGCCAATCATTTCAAGATTCGTTTACCGCATCCCATTCGATTGGAAGGCACATGATGGAAAGTGGCTTTGGCTAGTATTGCCATTCCAGATTCGATCGTGGGTGTGTTGATCGGTGACGAGCCTTGTTCGCAAGAGAATAAAACGGTCCTGTTCAAGTGTGGATGGGTGCGTATTCTGACTGAGAATAGTAGAACTACAGTCACCCTCTGGTTTGCGAATTTCAATTGCATGGATCTCAAGCAAATGCTCTCCAATGTGGACGGTGTTGGATTCATGAAGACCATGATCTCCTTTTTCGAACAACGGCGCGTCTATAACGACAATGGACCCGCAGAAGGAGCCACCTATCTCCATCCTAATGGTAAAAAGAACTACATTGTATTCAAGTGGGAAGGAGACGAACTGGTGATCTACAATAATGATACCAACACTTCAGCTGGACACCGTCCTAGGTTCATCATCAATCTGGAGTTGGCTAAGATGATGGGATGGATGCGGTATGATGAGATCGCCAAAACACATCAATTGGGACCTAATATTCAGCAAGAATTCAAGACAGACACCATCCCCAGATTGTTGGACTCAACATCCGACGTGATCGATGATCGAGGAAAAGCTTGATTTTGGTTGGTTTCGAATGGATTCGTGAGATTCAGTGTCTATTGCAACTGGCGATTCCTAAATATCAACAAAGCCTACGAATCCGTGATGGGAGCGAGTTCGCGTTCGTTGTTCGTCTACTCCGACGTGGGTGGGAGCAGCGTGGTGGGTAATCAAGTCACGGATCTGTTGCGGGAAGTGAGTCTGATGCGTCAAGGCAAAGGGTCTCAGTACTTCGAACCTCTTCACATGCAATATATACCGGTACGTAAAGATGTCATCGACATTGTGGAGACGCAAGTGGCAGAGACCACAGGTGAATTGGTCAAGTTTGGAGAAGGTAATACCATTGTGACACTGCATTTTAAGAAGACATGAGAGGGGGTAGTTTGACTCGGTTTCGACCCGACGAACAAATCGGACACGGATTCTTTCGAGATCTGGTGTCTTCGTCGGCGAGTGGTGGTTGGCAAGGTTTAAAAACGGGTACGCCACTCGGGTTACCCATAAACGTCCGAGGAGGTGTTCGCGGTGCTAAGAAAGCTGGCAAACGAGTGGTCAAGCGCAAAGCCTTGGAAGAGATCAACAAGAGAGCCAAGAAGAAACTCGACGACATCTTTGGATCATGAACCCCATCTATTCGAGGCGCGTTCGTCGCATACCTCCCATCGTCAGTGACTTGTCACGAGGGAGAAGACGGAGAGTACAAAAGGGAGGTACCTTTCTCCCTTCACGCACAAAACGCCTGAACTACGATTGGGTCAGGACAGCGTTGTCTCGCAGGAGAAAAACAAGAAGAAGACGACGATGACGGACATCTTACCCGTGGCCGGTTCGGCGGCGGTCAAGAACCCCGTGTTGAGGCCTTTCCGGGTCCCCCCGACCGATGTCAGCATCTCGAGTTATCGGATGGTGCCCATTCATCCTTTCACCACGGGTATCAACCCCATCGATTTCCAGATCGATCCCCAAGAAGATTACGTGGATCTCTCTCGCAGTTACTTCGAATTGGAATGGAAACTGCAGGAGGTGACAGCAGCAGGAGGGGCTGACACTGTGGCCGCGGAGCACACCTACCTGGTGAACAACATCGCTCACTCCCTCTTCAAGCAGATCAATGTGCGACTCAACGGTACGCTCATCAGTCCACAGACTGACACGTATCACTACAAGGCTTACTTGGAAACCTTGTTGAATTACAACAGAGATGACGGTGAGACCATTTTGAACCCTCAAGGATGGTTTAATGCTATCGATCTCCCGGACGCCTTGACAGCCAATCAACTGGATCAAACCCATGCCGATTTTGAAGCGTTGAGTTTGGAAAACCAACACGTCGTGAGAACCTTGGCCCTGGAAAACGCCAAGCATGCTGGAGGAAAATCCCGTGTCCTGTGCTTCACACCCAACATCGAAGTCTTCCACCTGAGCAAACTGTTGGTCCCCAACGTACAGATCGGTATTCAGATGTACTTCAATTCACCGGATATCTGGAGTATGCGATATCGAGGTGCCATTGCCTTTCGGTTGAATCCTGAAGATATCAAAGTCAAGCTCTATCTCTGCCAAGTGAGACTCAATCCCTCGGTCTACAGGGAACTCATGGGTATCATAGACAGTGGAAAGAAAGTGGTGAGCTACCCCACCGTCAGAAGTGAGATCAGGACCTACAACATCCAACAGAACACCCGTCATTACGAGATCAACAATCCTTGCCAGAATCGCTTACCTAACATGGTGGTGGTGGCATTGGTCAGTTCGGCGGCTTTCAATGGCGACGCTGGACAATACCCTTTCTCCTTCAAGCATTACAATCTGACCAGTATCAAACAAATGGTGAGAGGTGAAACCTATCCCTATGTGCCCTTGGAATTGATCCGCACTGATGACAGCAAGAACATGAGAGGTTACAGACAGTTTCTCCAAGCCACGGGAAGTCTTTGCAAGAGTCGAGACAACATGGTGAGAGCTGAAGATTGGGGCTACGGTCACCACTGCACCCTGTTCGTATTTGAGAATGCAGCCAACGGTTGTTTGAACAGTCCAGTGTTGAACCCCAAGCTGAGCGGAGAAATACGATTGGTTTTGGATTTTGGTGACGATCAAGGGACCAACGTGACAGCCATCGTCTACGCCGAATTTGAAAATCTGATGGAGATCAACAGTAACTACACCGTGCAGTACGACGTGTACCAAGTTTAAAGAAGAAGAAGATGGAAAAAGTAGCTTTGAACAACGTACAATTGGATCAATTAGCTCAAAGTCAACCGTCGCTGAAACCCTACTTCTATGGCACGAGACCCTGCGATCGATTACCGGATCCCCCGCCCGACCAAGAGGGACCCGTGGCTTACATCGTCAACACGGATCGCAGGGTCAACCGGGTCGTCATTGGATCGCTCTGTGGACGTGGAGGGACGAGTGCGAAGTCCTGGACAGTTACGCTTTACCCTTGGAGACGAACCAGACGACGGCACCTTTACTGTCGTGGTTGGATCGTCATTGGAAGATCGTGATTCAAAACAGTCAGAGTCTTCAATCCATTTACAGTCAGAGTTGCGGCGATTACGCGTTATTTTTCTTGATCGATCGTTCGCAAGGCAAGAGCATGAAAGAGTTTTTGAATCGATTCGACAAGCACGATTACGTGCACAATGATCATAAAGTAGGACAGATGTTGAAAACATTGATCAAACAACAACAAAACGACTGGCATCCCAAGTGTGAGTGTGAGCAAGACATGTGCGCCTCTCGTTGCAACGTGCGCCATTTATTGTTGTAATGTTTTATTTTGAAGTTCATTAAAAAAATCACATGTGATGACTCCGTAGTACAATGGTTAGTATCCTCGACTGTCACTCGAGAGATCGGAGTTCGATTCCCCGCGGGGTCGACGTTTTTATTTTTATTCTCCCAAGAGGACGATGGACTGAGTAGTACAGCGGTCAGTGCGTTGGGCTCATAACCCAAAGGTCCGAGGTTCGAATCCTCGCTCAGTCCCTATTTTTCGATTTAAAAAGTGAGCACCTACGTGAATGCTCTCATTTCAGATGTCGATATGTTGCGTAGCGAAGGAAAGTGGTTCCCGAGGTTTCTGGGTCTTTGCAAGGAGAAATTGGAGTGTCTCAAGCTCAAAGATGAAAATACTATTCTGATTACCATCTTGCAAGAGATCTTGACCTGTAATAGTTATCGTCCAGTGGTCAGCATTCTCAGTAGATATCACTGGACCACTCGCCAAGCCATTTACAAATTGAGAACTCGCGCCCGTCTTCATGCATTTCATCGTGGGTACATCAAGGGTACATTAATAAATCGCTTTCACAATCCTCCGTGGTGAGAAGAGCATCACCGAGATGGAACGACGTGAAGCATTTCGATTCCACACCCCGTCCAGCATGATGATCGTGGGCCTTTCGGGTTGTGGAAAAACCTTCTTCACCACTCAATTGTTAGTGGAGAACTCGGATCTTTTTGAGACCCCGCCCCAACGGATCTACTACTGTTACGGATCGTGGCAAGACGGATTCAAACGCATGAAAGAGCACGGCATCAAGTTTCACGAAGGGATTCCAGATTCTGAATTACTACCCGTCTGGTTTCCCAGGAGAAAAGGAGGATTACTGGTCTTGGACGATCTGATGCAAGAAGGAGGCAACGACAAACGCGTCTTGGATCTTTTCACCAAACATTCTCATCACCAAAACATCACCGTGTTGTACTTGTGCCAAGACATGTTTCCACCTGGCAAATTCGCCAAGAGCATCTCTCGCAATGCCCATTACATCGTGAGTTTCAAGAACCCGCGCGATCAATTGGGAATGCGCAATCTCCTTCTCCAAGCCTTTCCCACGCAATGGCAAGACGTGCAAGACACTTATCGCAGAGTGACGGAACGCCCTTTTGGATACTTATTATTGGATCTTCATCCCAAGAGCAGCGACGATCAACGCATTTTGAGTCACCTGCTAAAAGAGGAAGGATTCGTGCGATGTCATCAGTTGAAGCAACATGTTACGCAGTGAAGTGGTGTGGTTCCCGAGATTTCTACGCCTCTGTCAATGTCACTTGAAATGGTGTATAGGATCCGAAGACATGGACTACGAGGCCATGCAACAGATTTTACGATGTGAAGGACGACGCGACGTGTACACCTTCTTGAACCGTTATAAAGAAACAGCTTTCACGGATTTGATTCAATCGAAACTAGATTTGGCTCAGTTCTTAGTGGAAAGAGAGTTGAGAGCAGCGAAAATCAACGGTCGACTGTGAGGACAAACAATGAGTCGCGCTTCGTCCATGTCACCCGCTGGTGTGGGTGCTTCGCCCGACATCATCGCTCAAGCCTTACCTTCTGACCTTTCACCCATAGGTTCCTTTTCACCCGCAGAGCCTCAATCACCGTACTCCTGGGAGGAATTGGACTCATACCACGCCAACGACGATCTTCTGGAACGATACTTGGCCAACCTAGCACCCGGCGCAGGTACCGTTGGGGCCACGGATGGAGTTCTCAACACTCCTCCTGCTGAGGCCGGAACACCCGTGCACACCAGTACTCCAGCACCGGTGCCGACGCAAGGAGCCACCGTGGCAGGGGTGGGTTCATTCAGCACTCGTAATTTACCCGGAAGAGCCGCCACACCACCCGGACAAGGGTATCTGAGCGCCGCTGCACGAGGCAAACGACCGGCCGTGGCACACAAAACACCTCGCACACGTCCCACCAGGGGTGGAAAACAACCCAGAAACGTTCCTCGTCAAAACACCCCTTCGACTCCCAGTGATCCAGGCAGTCAACGACGAAGCAGTGCAGGGAGTGGTAGAGGCGGCAGTGGTGGAGGTGGCGGTGGCGGAGGTGGCGGTGGCAGAGGTGTCGGAGATGATGATGATGATGATGACGATGATGATATGGACTCCTCGGCTTCGGGTCGTGCGGGACCTTCTAGAGGACGACGTCGACAACGACAACGACGAGGCACCAATCGACTCTTGAATGACGCCGAGATGGAACAACAATTGGCTCAAATCTTACAAGATCAAAGACAGAGGGCAGCGGGTCGACGCATTGCGGGTATCACCACCACCAACACGATCACCACGACCTACAAAAACGGACAACGACCCAGCGTGACTCGCAATTCCACCAGTGTGCGCAACTGAAACCATGCCTCTCGACGTGACTTTGTTGAACGGATCACGTCATCAACTCCTCGACGACGACTTGCTCATTCGTTTGGATGACTTGTATGCTCATTATCACAAACAGTGGTGGTGTCGAAGACAGATGTTTTATCGATACAAGTGGTGTCACGGACTTTTGAATGGATAAGCGTTGTTGCTCATGGCAGCCAGCGTGGTCGTCAGCGCCGTGCGCGAGAACAGTCTGATTGCCGTGGGATTAACGGCTTTGGGGACCGTCGTCAAAGGCTGGAACGATTTCAAGAAATTCTCTTTCAAGGTGGACATGTGCCGCTTTGCCTACACCACCTACGAAACGACGTTGATCGAATTGAAAACTTATGTTCGAGGATTACCTTCGGAAGAATTTGAAGGGTTCCTGGTCAAGATGCAGACCCTGGACGATACCATCACGGATTTTACTCCACCCGTGTCCGATCAGTATGCGCGCGAGTATTCCAAATATTATCGACACTCTCCCGTCACCTCCTCCTCCCCCAAGCGAGACCATAAAGGGACCGTCACCCCGGTATGACGTTTTCATTTCCAACATGCCTCGAAGAGTGATACGACGACGAGGACGAAGACGACGCCAGAAAGGAGGGATTCTACCCTTGGCAGCCCTCATCCCCGCCATGATGGCCACGGGTAAAGCGGTGGCTTTGGGAGCCGCCGGAGGAGCCGCCGGCAACGGGGCCAAACGAGGACTCAAATCCATATTCAAACGTCGAAAGAAAAAACCACCTCCCTCGCAATCCAAACAAATCACGGACATTTTGATGGGGAGGAAAAGATTGAGGTTTGTCTGATGGGATGATACCTATAAAAATGGAGAAGGAGCCACGACTATTCATTCATGTTTCAACATGCCCAAACGAGTACAACGACGAGGACGACGAAGACGTCGAAGACGTCAAAAAGGAGGGATTCTACCCTTGGCAGCCCTCATCCCTGCCATGATGGCCACGGGTAAAGCGGTGGCTTTGGGTGCCGCCGGAGGAGCCGCCGGTTACGGTGCCAAGAGAGCCTTGCGAGCTGCCATGCGAAGGAGACGGTGATAAAATACCCCGTGCAAGCAATCGCACTGCATTAGTGCACGATGAATCGCTTACGACGACAAGCTCCTTTCTTGGACAGCGTACTCAAACAAGCCAATCGACACAAACGAGAAGAATTGTTGCAACACGCCAATGCCGATCAAATCAACGCCGTCAGCGAGATGGTCTTGAACCTACTCAAGAAGAAAATTCCCGTCAAGCCCAGCACGCTTCAACGACTTCAACGTCATAAAAAGGTGTTACGAGAGGTGGGGAAGCGCAGAAATTCCTTGAAGAGACGACGTGCATATCTCCTGCAACAAACGGGAAGCGGTTTTTGGCGAGGACTCAAAGAGTGTTACGGACAATGTCATTGAATACTCGAGATGGCAACGGGTATCCCCTGCAAGGCATCGACGTCGTACCGGTCAGACCCAAACCTAACAAGATGGCTCAACTCATGAAACTCCTGCAAGAAGCCAATCTGAGAGAAGAGAAGGAACGCGATCGCGCCGACTACTGGAAACGCATGTACCATCGCGTCAACCAGGAGTATATAGCTCTTCAATTCGAGGATCTCTGTTCAGATTGTCGACGAGACAAAGACGGAACAGATCCCGGCGAAACGTACACGTTGTGTTCGGCTTGTCAACGAGGTAAGGAGATCCTGAAGACGCTGACTCGAAAATTAGAAGACAAAGAGAAAGAAAAGAATTACTGGCAAGATTGTTACGAGACGGCATTGCGACAAATAGGTGATTTCCCAGACGGAGTCTTGAACCATGACGGAGGAAGTCATGATGATCCCCACCCAAGAGTTTGAACGTTTGCAAGATTATTACAAAGGACAAATCACCCAGAGTGCCTTATTGAACAAAGCGGGACGTTTGGCCACCGAGAAACACATAATCCTCAAAAATCCCAAGATTCCCAGTGCCACGGCCATCAAACTGGTCAAACCCATGGCCCGGGAACAAGCGCGATTGACCAAACGCATTCGTATGGGTAACATTCCCGCCGGTGGAGTCGGTGCCCCGGACGAAGACGAAGCCATGGTCGACAGTCCTTTGGAATCCCTCTTGAAGAGGATCATCAAAAAGGAAACGGGTGCACCCGGCACACCTGGTCCATCGAGGATCAAGAAAGAACCCGCTACACCCGGCCCTTCCAGGATCAAGAAAGAACCCGCCACACCCGGTCCTTCGGGTGTGAAAAAGACCTCTCTCACCTCCAAACCTCCCATTCCACCCAGACCCAGTAGTGCAACGAGCGGAGGATTTAAAAAGGCAGCCTTCTCGGGAGCCACCAAAAGCCTTCTCAAGAGCATCGGTGTCGATCCCAAGTTCATTGACGACGACGACGACGACGACGGAGGAGGTTACACACCCAAAGCCGGAGGAAAGCAACCCTTGAAGAAAGCCAAGAAAACCGAGACGCAGAAATTGTGGGAAGGTTGGGACGAACCCAAGAAGAAATTGAAGTATGGCAAAGACCGGCGCTAAAAGGAAACGAAAACGACAACGCGGTTACGGTTTCGACATTCAGAAAATGTTGGGCAAGACAGGCATCGAATTTCATTGGCCAGGCTACCAGTACATGGGACCCGGAACGCATTTGAAAAAGCGATTGAAACGAGGTGATCCGGGCATCAATCGATTGGACAGGATCGCCAAACAACACGACATCGATTACAGTCGTTCCAAGAATTTACAAGACAAGTGGAAAGCCGACACCAAGATGATCAAAGCCATCGACAAGTTACCCGGGAATAAAACCATGACCGAACGAATCGTGAAGAGAATCATGCAAGCCAAGAAACGTTTGAAATTGTAACACGTTTTATTTATTTTTTCTTCTCTCACATGCATGTAAAACAAGTTGAGTCATTAAAAAAGTGTTCTTAATGTTCATTTCTTGCCTTCCTTGTTCTTCATCTTCCTCATCATGGCCGCAAACTCATTGTACATGGAAGGTTCCACGCGTTGGTACAGAAAGGTAAGGTTGCCCAAAGCCATGGGATAACCAAAACGCCCTTCGTTAAACACGTTAGCAAACCCATGACACTCCCGGCATTCCCCTTCGTTGTTGCTGCACGTTTTCACTATACAATCACGGGTACTCACCTCGTCATCCACCACAGCCACTTCCAATAGGTACTCTACTATGTGGTGAAAGGCATCCCCTCGTCCATCGCGTTCCACGCGCAACTTGTAGCGTTCGCGCATCTCGTTCACCATATTCCACAACAATCCCAGGGAGAGACGCGCTGCGATATCTTCCCATTCGCATACCCTTGGGTAAAGGCCACCACCCTTGGGTAAAGGCCACCAAAACGCCAATGCCACGGTAAAGACGCGACGACTCACGTGTCGCATGGCTCTGAATCCACTCACGTTGAGAGCAATACGCAACCCACTCATCTCTTCGGTGGTCATGGGAACAGCACGCACCACATGATGCTTGAGGAAACACGCTTCAATCTTATCAGAATCCTCCGGGGAAAAGTCGTCGCGTCGTATGACTTCACCCCTGACTCCGGTGCGGACCTTACACTGGGGACACGTCAACAGGCGTGGGTCTGGAAATTGGTTGCGCATGCACACATCATGGATACCGTTCCTGCAACAGGTCAGCAACAGCATCTTTTCCCCTTCCTCGTTCAATGATCTCATGCACAGGAGACAACAACTCGCCATCTCAAACGTATTACGTGTGCGAGCCATCTGAAAAAATAAATAAATAAATAAAATTAAAAAAAATTGCTCTGACCAGGAATCGAACCTGAGTCTTCGCAACCACAACGCGACGTCTTGTACCACTAGACCATCGAAGCACTCACCTCATTCACACTTTACTTTTGAGATATCGATCCCACTCCGAAAGCAGCGTGTAGGGTTCCCCAAAATTGATCGTTCCACAATGAGGACAGAAAGTCTCGTGTGCGGGTCTCACCCACGTATGTCGTACTTTACACCCCCAGTGATACAAACGTCCACAGCACTTGGTGTAGTGGCGATAACCAAAGAACTCGTAGCTGCACCAAAGACACCGCTTGGCTTCCATCAGTGAAAATGAGCTCTGTCCCTCGTCTTCTCTTATACTCTCTCACTCGACCCCAAAGACACTGGGTACTAGTCTGACGTCAGAAAAGAGGGGGATAGGGGTATCCCCCCTCTGATGTCACATGACGTCAGACCAGGTCGGAGGATATATAAAGCAACGCACTACCGGGTTCATTTGCATTCAAAGTCTCGAAGTGTCAAGACCGTTGCTGAAGAGAGAAGAGCCCTTGTTGCTGTTGTCGTAGAAGCCATCAAGGTGAGTTGATCTCTTGTCCTGAGCATGCTATGTGAGAGAGTGAGGTGACTAAGACACAATCCTTTGTGTTTCAGATGAGTTTAAACGAGTTGTGGGGGAAAAGGATTAGGCAAGTCAATAAAATGGTGAAATGGTGGACGGAGCAGGAAAAAGAGAACGAGGAATGCGCAGCCTATAAAGACTTAGTCATTTTAAAAAGGCATTACTTAAAACCAGCAGTAAAATTATATAATCATCTAAACCATCAGGAGTTCATCAGGAATACCGATTATACCATGTTGGACATCAAGACAGACCAGTTAGTGTTAGCGTACAATAAGCTTGTTACAGATTATTCAACATCGCCTTTCACTGACCCCGACGAAGTCACTTCTGCTCTGATGGACACCAACGTTTTGAATCATTGACTTTGTAAAATAAAATTGTAATAAAAACTTTTTTCATATTCATGTAATTTTTTCAAACCAAAACAAATTATTTTATGTTCATTTTCAAAAAAATTAAATTAACTTTTTTATTTTGTAAAATTAATTTTTTTTTCAAAGAAAGAAGAAAGAAAAAAATGAATGTAAAGAAGAAGATGGAGCTAATGAAAACATATGACAGTTACTGGGATATGCTGCCGCCCGAAATAAAAGAGTACATTCTACAATTCAAAATTAAACAAGAAGTAATCGAGCAGGACAGGAAAGATTTGATGCTCAGCCTTTGTCGTGAACTAGAACTGTATGGACGATTAAAAACCAAGTGCAGACTTGGCCACATTGTTTGTAAACCAAACAGCTGTGAATGTAAAACATTCAAATATCTGGAAATTTTCGGTATCTATGTCAATGAGTACGGTGACAAGCAAAGAATATACCTAGGCCACGGATATCAACAAGCTTTGGCGAGAGTTAACCATGTGAAGTCTTTTCTATGGTAAATGAAGTCTTTTTTGTAAAAATGTTTGTAAAATTCTTTTTTGTAAAAATCTTTTTCAGAATTAAAAAACCATGAGTAGAATGGATGTTTGGACTAAAGTGTATTTGATGAATGCTCATGAAAGCTATTGGGACATGCTACCCCCAGAAATAAAAGAATACATACTCGAGTTGAGAGCAGCCCAACTCATCATCGATGAGGAACGAAAAGATACAATGAAACGATTGTGTCGCGAGATCCGCAACTATGTACGTCTAAAAAGACTATGGGGACGAGGACATATCCAATGCATTCAAGAACTCCGGAAGTGTGATAACTGCAACAAACAACATATAAATGTATACGGTTTCTACCTAGACAATGAAACCCATGAAAAGAAAATAAGATTCCTCGGTTACAGTATAATGAACTCCATTGACAAAGTGAAAAGATTAAATCGGGGCGAATGACACTTTCTTTTTTCTTTTTTGTGACTAGACCATGAATACTCAAACCAAATTGGAATTGATGGAGCATACAGACAGCTATTGGACTTTATTACCACCAGAAATAAAACAAAAGATTCTCGCCTATAGAGCAAGTCAAGAATTAATCGAATGGCGCGAACGTCCATTCAATCGCCGTTTGTGTGAACAAATAGAACTATATACTCAAGTACAAAGAAAGTGGTTCATAGGTCCCATACGATGTGCAAGTTTTCATCACACTCTGTGCGGTAACATTCTCACACATATGCAAGTTTTCGGCCATTATTGGGATCTACAAGGTGTGAAAAAACCAGATTCTTAGGTTTCACTTTAGAGTCGGCTCTGGAACACTGCGCTGATGTCAGAACCGGGATGTGGTTTCAAACGCATCCCTTTTCTCACATGTATACATAGTAAGGGCGTCATTCCACTAGGGAATTGACACACGTCCCATTTGTAAAAGAAGGTCATCAAACACGTGATTAAACTATCTTTTTTTCTCATTCATTTCAGGCTTGTTTCTTTCCTTATTTGGTGTGGTGTGTCTTTCATTGGCTCGTCTGTGTCATTAAATAAAGCTCCAAGTCCATCCACCCCACATTCTCCATCATGATACGATTCAGACCAGAATTCGACCTCGACGACGAAGAAGACAACGCCCTCTTAGCTCAACATCTAGACGATGTAGAACGAGGC
This sequence comes from Catalaphyllia jardinei, assembly GCA_022496165.2. Classification (NCBI taxonomy): domain Eukaryota; kingdom Metazoa; phylum Cnidaria; class Anthozoa; order Scleractinia; family Caryophylliidae; genus Catalaphyllia; species Catalaphyllia jardinei. The sequence continues at coordinate 24,964 of JAEMPF020029975.1, forward strand.
TTTGATTTTCTCTTGACACCTCACTTGGATCGACGCGTGCGTCGATTAGGTGTCCGACACAGAAACTACGTGGGACGATTGATGCAACGCGGGGGCGGGGCACCTTTACCCGCGCAACAACAACAACGTCACATTCTACCCCGCCAAATGGAAGAAGCGCTCCAACGCGCCATACAAGAACAAGTCCTCAACGATCCAGAAGTCCATCCCAACGATCATTTTCTCATCAACATCAATTCCAATCGTTTGAGACACTCGTACCATTCCAGTCGCATGCGCGTCAGGGAATGGGTCAACAACGATCTACGGGCGCGGGAAATCATGCAACAAATCTCATGCATGTTGAACTCCAATGAACAGTTCCGATTGGACGATTCCTTCTCCCTGCACATTTCTCACATTCGTGATCCAGGACGAGGCGCTGGGAACCAACGAATCCGCAAAGGTAGCATGGCCATGGAAAAATTACTGGATCTCAAAAAGAGTGTGGTGAAAATCAAGAACCATGACCAACTATGCTGTGCACGCGCCATCGTCACCATGAAAGCGTTGGCCGATGCCAAAGGAAACGTCCGAGACCGAGACTACAAAAATCTCAAAGATGGATACCCGATCCAACAAAAGCAAGCCCAAGCATTACATCGTCTGGCTGGCGTTCCCGAAGGTCCTTGCGGACTACCCGAGATCGAAACCTTTCAACGACATCTGCCCGAGTATCGTCTCATTGTCCTCTCGGTGGATCTGCAATATCAGATCATCTTCAAAGGACCTCCCAGACCCCAAGAGATCATACTTATTAAAGTGGGAGAACACTACCACGGATGTAACTCCCTCCCAGGATTTCTCGGGTCCGTTTATTTCTGCGTCGAGTGCGAGACCCAATTCAACACCGATGACATCAATCATCATCCTTGCAACGGCAAGAAATGTCACGCTTGTTGTCAAACTCAATGCCACGATTACTTACAGAGTCCCGGACAAGAAGCTCGTCACACCTGCCCACGATGCCATCGTAAATTTTTCGGTGAACAGTGCATGGGCAACCATTACGTCCATTCCGTCGCCAACGGAAAAAGAGCCGATGCCGCGAAAAAGATCAAACCCGTCTGTGCCGTCCTACGCAAATGCTTCCACTGCAACAGACTACTACGAGAACGCGAAATCGAGACGAAGCACGTGTGCGGTACCAGCAAATGCCCCTCCTGCAAACAATATCACCATCTCAATACTCACCGATGCTTTATCCAGAATCCTGCCAAACTGGAAAAAAGGAGAAAATTATTGAGATGCCGAAAACGAAACGCCGAAGCGACACCAAGACAAAAACAAACTCTTCGTCTACTGGGACAGCGAAACCATGCAAGACACTGGCATCCACGTACCCAACCTAGTGTGTGCTGCCACTTCCAACAGCGACGAACTGTATCGTTTCGAAGGCACCACTTGCATCCGAGACTTTCTCGATTGGTTGAGGGAACTAGCCCTCGATGCCCAACTCACCGTCCTAGCCCACAATTCCCAAGGGTTCGACTCTTACCTCATCCTGGACGAACTCTACAAACAATTTGTCGTGCCCGAGCAACTCGTCAATGGAGCCAAGATCTTATCCTTGTCCATCATGGACGGTGACATTGTGTTCAAAGACTCGTTGTGTTTCTTCCAAATGCCGCTGTCTGCCTTCCCCAAAGCCTTCGGGCTCAAGGAACACAAAAAAGGCTTCTTCCCTCACTTCTTCAACACGCCCGACCATCAAGATTACGTGGGACCCTTACCCGACAAGACCCACTACGATCCTCGAGGCATGTCCGTCGAACGCGCCCAAGAATTTGAACAATGGTACGATGCACACGATCCCCACTATGTCTTTGACTTTCAAAAGGAACTCCTGGCCTATTGCGAATCCGACGTGCTGTTGCTCAAAGGGGCCTGTCAAGTCTTTTGCCAAGAGTTCCAGGAGATCAGCGGGTTCAATCCCCTAGAACGTTGTCTCACCATCGCCTCCGCTTGCAATCTCTTCTACCGCACCAAACACATGCCCGAAAATCAACTGGCCTCCGAACCCATCCACGGATGGCACGGACAAGGTAAACCCCATTCCCACGCAGCCATGGAATAGTTGACCTACCTGAATCACATCCACGATGGTCACATTCGTCACGCTCGCAACGGAGGAGAACACGTTATTCGACAAGATGGCAAGACCTTTTACGTGGACGGGTACGACACTAACACTCACACCGTGTACGAATTCCACGGCTGCTTTTGGCATGGCTGTCCCAAATGTTACCCTGAACGAGACAAAACGCGTCACAAAATGAACGATCATACCATGCGCGACATCTACGAAGTCACCCGACGCAAAGAAGACGCTCTGTTCGCCTTGGGCTACAGCGTCGTCGTCATGTGGGAATGCGAGTGGCAAGAAATGAAGAAAAACGACGCCACCCTGCGTGCCCTCGTTGATTCCTTCGGACTCGTGCCCAGACTCCAACCCCGAGACGCGTTTTTCGGGGGACGCACCAATGCCATCAAACTACATCACGTGGTCGTCGACGCAGAAAAGATCCACTACCTCGATTTCACCTCGCTCTACCCCTGGACCAACAAAAACTGCTTCTATCCCGTGGGACATCCCGAGATCTACTACCAACCTCCAGGCACCGACATCAGCGGTTACTTCGGTCTAGTCCAATGCAAGATTCTACCACCCCACGGTCTGTACCATCCCGTCTTACCCTATCGTCACGGCGGAAAACTCACGTTCCCCCTCTGTCGAACCTGCGTGGAACAAGAACAACCCAAACCGCTGACCGAACGCAGTCACCATTGCAGTCACACCGACGACGAACGCTGTCTCCTAAACACGTGGCCCACCCCCGAATTGCAAGAAGCCGTCAATCAAGGGTACGTCATTCAACACGTGTACAAAGTCTGGCACTTCCCGCAGAAATCCGATCAACTGTTCTCCTCCTACGTCAACACCTTCCTCAAACTGAAACAAGAAGCCAGCGGATGGCCCGAGTGGGTGGAGGACGATCCCGACAAACGCAAACAATACATCCAAGACTACCAGGTCAAGGAAGGCATCCAACTCGATCCCAGCAAGATTCAAAAGAATCCAGGCCGACGCTCCCTCGCCAAAATGATGCTTAACAGTTTCTGGGGCAAGTACGGGCAACAAGGGAACAAGAGCCAAGTCGAAGCCATTTCCACGCCAGCTCGATTGTACAAGTTGCTGAACGATGATAGTCGGGAAATGCAAACCCTACGTGTCATGAATGACGAAATGATCGTAGTGGTCCACAGGCGCGTCGACGATGAAGAAAAGGTCCAAGTCAACATCAACATCTTTGTGGCTTGTTTCACCACCTGCTGGGCCAGACTCAAACTCTACCGAGAAGGACTGAGTCAACTCCGACCCCAACAAGTCCTCTACTTCGACACCGACTCCATCCTCTTCTCTCAGCGACCCGGCCAACCCACGCTACCCACCGGCGATCATCTCGGCGAATTCACCAGCAAATTGAAACCCGACGATCACATCGTCGAATTCGCCGCCGCTGGCCCCAAGAATTACGGGTACAAAACTCATCAAGGTAAAGTCGAATGCAAGGTACGCGGTTTCACCCTCAACGCACGCGGACAAAGCCAATTAAACTTTGACCTTCTCAAGGCCAACGTCATCGACGAAGTCACCGCACCCCTGGACGAACCACGTGCCATCCCCGTACACAACCCCCACAAGATCAAACGGGATGTCCACACCAAAACCTTGGAAACGGCCGAAGAAACCAAACGATACCGAGTGGTCTTCGACAAACGCGTCGTCGATCCCGACACCTTCCTGTCGTATCCCTACGGTTACCAAAAACAGTCCACCACCCTGGACGAAGATCTCAGTCAAGCCCAGGC
>JAEMPF020029976.1:7989-20908 GCA_022496165.2 Catalaphyllia jardinei
GGTAGAAGATTTTTCAGAAAATGAAATGATTAAAAAAACAGAAGGTATTGGACATATATATGAAGTAGATTTAGAATACCCAGAAGAACTACATGACCTGCATAATGAGTATCCACTAGCACCAGAAAAGATGAATATAAGAGATGATATGCTATCAGATTATGCTATGGGTATAAAAAAGAAATATAATTTATCAAAATCAAATGTTCAAAAATTAGTAACATCCTTATATGATAAGAAAAACTATATAATTCATGAGAGTAATCTAAAATTATATTTGGAACTTGGATTAAAACTAAAAAAAGTGCATAGAGTTCTTCAGTTTAATGAAAAACCATGGATGAAAGAGTATATTGAACTAAACACAGAATACAGAAAAAAAGCAAAGACTAAATTTGAAAAAGATTATTATAAATTAATGAATAATTCTGTATTTGGAAAGACAATGGAAAATGTAAGAAAAAGATGTAATTTTAAATTAATATCTGATTCAGATAAATTATTGAAACTAACAAAAAGCCCATACTATGTAGGTTGCAATATATTTTCAGAAGATTTAGTTGCTATTCACATGAAAAAGAAAGAAGTATTGCTTAATAGGCCAATATATGTAGGATTTAGTGTACTTGAAGTAAGTAAAGTTTGTATGTATGATTTTCACTACAATTATATTAAACCAAAATATGCTAATGATGCTAAGTTATTATTTACTGATACTGATTCATTATTATATGATATAAAGACAGAAGATGTATATGAAGATTTTTATAAAGGTAGAGATAAGTTTGATAATAGCGACTATCCACCAGATTCAAAATACTTTTTTGACTATAATACTAAAGTTATTGGAAAAATGAAAGATGAGACTGCAGGTAAACCAATAATTAGTTTTATTGGGTTAAAAAGTAAAATGTATGATGCAAAGACAGAAATTAAAAAATATGATAAGATGTGCGCAAAAGGAGTAAAGAAGTATTTAAAAGAGAATGGGTTGCTAACTCATTCTGATTTTGAAAATACTCTTTTTGAAGATAAAATTATGAAACACAAAATGAATGGAATGAGATCAAATCTTCATGAAATATATTGTTATAAGTTAAATAAAACAAGTCTATCATGTTATGATGATAAGAGATACATATTAGATGATAAAGTAAGCTCACTAGCATATGGCCATTATAAAATTTAGGATAAATCTACTAAATCTTTTATATCTATCCAACTGTTGAATTTTTCAGGGTAACCTTTCCATTTAACTAAAGCTTTGTTGCCTTTTTTTCTAATTACTTTTTCTATTCTGAAAACAGTTTGATCTGTCTTTTGCAGCTCTTCTGTATAAAAAGATCCTTTTATTTCTTCACCCTCTGAATCTTTTATTTTGTAAGTTATAGGAATTGTGGGTAAAATTCTATCTATAACGAATACTTCTTCTGTCCAATTTGGAGTGTATCCTTTATGGAAAGTTTTTCTTTTATATTTGCTTATACGAACAGTATCACCCACTTTAAATATTGGTTTGCTATCTATTTCTCTACCAAAATCATTAATTTTTAAATAAACTTTTCCATAGTTATGTTTCTTTCTAGCTTCATTTGGAGTCATACCTATGCTTCTATTTTTACTATTATTGTAAGAAGAGAGTATTTCATCCAAAATATCAATGTAAACAGTATTATTTCTGATTGTAAACATCTTGTACATTTTCTCTTTAATAGTTCTATTCCATCGCTCACAGACAGCTGACTTTTCTTCATTTTGAGTAGAATAAATTTCTATATTATTTTTATCTAGTAAATCGAGAAAAATTTTATTGTAATACTCTTTGCCTTTATCAACCCATAACTTTTTTGGCTTATGCTTTTGTAAAATGGTTTCGAAAGCTTTAGATACTTCTAAACCAGTTTTACTTTTTAAAGGTACAATCCACCCGTATTTACTAAAAAGGTCTAAGACCATAAGAAGATATTTAAAACCTTTATTCCATTTACTAAGCTTTTGCATATCAACTAAATCAGAACACCAAATTTGGTCAACATTATGAACAATAACTCTTCTCTTATTAAAATTACGTCTTATAGGTTTATGTAACTCATCAGCCAATTTTTCTTGCCACCTTAAATTTTGGGCGTTTTTTTTTATCATGAGCGCCTAAACCTAACTTTCTTTTTTTATCAATCATATTTCTAGCTAACCAATGACCCCATTGTCTCTGATTCCAAGGAACTGCATCAAGAGCTTTAACCATCTTATTGTCAGCTTTATGTTTACAAGCTTTATCATCTCCACATACAGTATAGTCAACATCATGTTGCATTGCAATAGCATCTGCTGTACCAGTTGGCTTATCATATATCTCTAATATTTGACCTGTATTTTTATCAAATTTAAGTTGTTTATTTAAATCATTATAGGGACCAGTATACTTATGACCAGGAAGAGTCCAACCACCCTTTGGTTTTGGAAGCTTGCCAATGGCTTTATGAATATCTACTCCTTTTCCCTCTTTTTTTCCCTCTATTTTATCAGCTGCTGCATCTGCTGCTTCATCAACATATTGTTTTAATTTATCTTTAGCTTTGTTAGATCTAATAAAGTCAGCTGTTTTTTTTCTTCCACTTTTAACCAATAATTTAGCATCGTCAACAATACCCTCACCCTTTATCTTTTTTGATACATCATCAGTTATTGAATCAATAGCTTCATTTAAATACTTTTGACCTATTTGTCGGAATTTAGTTTTAGCTGTGTCAGATTTAATTGCACTAGCTGCTCCTCTCCTTCCTAAGTTAAATAATCCTTTAGCACCTGCTGCTAAACCTTTAATAAAGTACAACTCATCAAATCCAGATCCATACATTTCTCTTAAACCATTAATTTCATTATTAGATAGGAACTTAACCTTATTAATACCACATTCATCACATTTTACTTTTACTGCATGTCTATTATTATTAGCTATAAAATATTGTTCTGACTCAGGTACATTACCAGTATGTTTTCTCTGTTTAACACAATATATTTCCATTTCCACTATAATATTAAATATAAAAATCTTTTAAATTATAAAATTGCCCCTACAAGTGGAATACTGTTAAAAGGGCTGTTTGGACCTAATAATAGTCCTGTACCTTTTTTTTTCTTCCTCTCTTCTTTGGTGCAGTTGCAGGTTTAGCTACTTTAGGTATTCTTGGTTTAGAAGTACTTCCTTTAACAAATCTAAACTTTGTAATGCCACACTCGGCACATTTACACTTCATAGCATTTCTACCATTACTAGTAACAACTCTCACCTCACTACCAGGAACACACTCAGTTTGTTTTTTTTGTTTTACACAATAAGATTTCATATATAATATTTAAATTATAATTTTATTTAAGTACCTAAACTTATATTAAAAATTTTTTAAATTCTATTTATATATGGATATTAATATATTAATAAATGATATTTATACATTAGAGATATTATATGAAGAGGTAAAAGGTGTTTATAAAAGATACAAGAATTTTTTTAGATCATTATGTGATAGAAAAGAGAAGAGAAAAGCAAAAGAACATAAAGAATCAGTAAAAAAAGATTTAATTAAAGCAAGACGTAGACTAATAACAAGAGTTAGAGAATTACAAAAAGAAAAAATAGAAAAAGAAGGTAAACTAATAGATAGAGAAAGAAAACTAGAAGAAAAATATGTAAAATTTGCAAACGATTTAACAAAAGAAAAAAATAAATCATTACTAAAAATGGCATTAAATAATGAGATTAAGTCTCGAGGTGTTTGAAGTACTTTTCTATAAATTTTTCATTATAATTTGTATCTTTTTTAAAAACACTTAGCAGATCCCAATAATCTGTGCCTTTATGAATTTCATTAAGAAAGTAAAGACAAAAATAACCACAAGTAGAGGTATATAAGTTTTGAATCTGCATGTTTTGATGTAAAAGAGTTAAATTTTTCATCTTAGCATGATTTACTATTTCTTGAAAAGGTGGCATACCAAAACTATCAAAATAATTAATAACGCCATCTCTAACATAAGTTGCAACCCAATGAGATCCACTCATATAATGTGGTTCTAAATTATAGATAAATATAGCTAATTTATGATTATGAGGTAGTGTAACATCTCTACTCAATACATCTTTAATAGGAATACCTAAATATTTACACCATTCTAAAAGATCAAAATTACTTAATGGAACTGTTTTTTTAAATTTTAATAATAATAAGCTGCTTCGTTTTTTGTTATTTTTTTTTTTTACCACCTCCTTTAGAAGAACGTGGTGTACCGATTCTTGGACCTCCCTCACCCCATGTACCAATGAATGGAGGTGGTCTCATTGGCATAATTGCACCTCCTTTTCTAAATAAATCTAGAAGCATTGGTATTCCAATACTTGCTAAAATAGTACCTATACCATTACCAACTTGCTTTTTATTAATTTTAAACATTAAATCCATATTATTATTATAAGCATCAGCTAAATCTCTAATCTGTGGTTTAGTAAGCAATTCACTCATAATTGCAAGTTTATGTAGCTCACTATTTGGTACTTTAAATACTTGTCCACCACTTATTTTTTTTACAATCTGTCTAACACCCTCACTTACACCACCAGCAAGACCAGCTAAACCAGCGGTTTTTGCAAGCATAGGTCCATAATTTCTCAATATAGGTAATATACTACTTGCAATACCATATCCAGCTTGTTTTCTAATATTAGTCTTTGGAATTTTAACAAGAGCACCAGTTCCATTTTTTCTAGCTTTTTCTACTCTATAAGCCATATTATTTGAAACAAGTAGAGTATGACTACCAGTTAAATCTTTATTTTTTAATCTTATACCTATTTCTTCACTATTTTTATAAGCTCTTTTAAGTTTTGTAATTTGACCCTTTGAAAGATTAACGTTAATTTTAACTAATTTTGTTGACATTATATTAATTATGAATTAAATTTTTTTAACTCATAAATAATATTTTTTAAATTATCACTAACTAATCACAAAACAAACTAATCGCTAAAATCAAAACAATTCTCTGGATGTAATGAAATAATTCCTTCAGTATTATCTTCACCACTACTATCATCATCATCGCTATCAATTAGCAAACATTCAGTAAATTTATTTACTCTAGGTTTATATTTAATTTGCATTAATTTAGGCTTTAAGGTTAAACCAAAAGTACCTCTACATAAAGAAAACCATGCAGCAATAAATTTAACATGACATTTACTAACTATTTCATCAAAAGTATCTTTTTTATTATTATCCCAATCAAAAAAAGTAGTTTCTAGATTATCTTTTTTATAAAAAAGACTAAATTCCATTTTAGATGGATATTGGAGATATTCTCTCTCTTTTGTTACTTTATCTACTTTATAAGGTTTTTTACATATTCTTTTCCATAATCCACCTTGACCATGTTCATCATAACCTTTAATATTATCAATTGGTGTACTTTTTGATAAACCCCATTTATTTTTATAAAAAGTATTAATAAAGAATTCATCTAACTCTTTACTTTTTTCTAAATATTTATCATCATCTAAATTAATCTGCATACTAGTACCTAAATAATTATTATTATTATCTAAATTTTCTTGTAAACCAAATGGTGTTGTACCTTCGTATTTAACATACATAGTACAACCATCATATAAAATAGGTATTTGTAATCCGTTATAATTGTTTTTCTTTGGTGTACCAAAAGTAATACTATTAGTATCTATATCTAAAAAATCAACTATAACATAACCATCTTTCTTTTGTTCTTCTCTTTCTTCTTTTTTCTCTTTGTTCTCTACTTTGTCTACTTTCATTCTATATGATTAATAAATATTTTTTTTTAAATTATTTTTTTTTCTTAAATATTTTTTCGTGAGGGTGTTTTATACAATAACTAATTGATCTCCCACTTTATCAACAACAACATCCTCATATAGTACAATAGCATGAACCCTAAACCTATCACCATCATTAGTGTTAATCATATATTTAAGTATAAGTTGTTTAGGATCTCTGCTTACACCATCAGCTTGATAACTTAGATCAAAAAAGATAAGAGGATAAATAGATTCGAAATTAGTGATATTTAATTGTGTTCCAGTATTATAATCATTCTTTTTCCATGAATAACCCATTAGTGCATTGAATATTCTATTTTTACTCTCATGGTCAAAATCTCTTTCAGGATAAAATACACCATCACCATATTCAAGTCTACAACTACTTAGAGTACTAGCAGCATCACCTGCATTTAGTTTAAATGTATCATATATATATGGATTTGCTGTCATTAAATTATTCTTATTTCTCTGTAAATAAATAAATACATATCTTACTTTATCAATAGATGCTGATATTCTAAAATCACCACTTGTATTTGTTAGATCTGATCTCTGATACATTTCTCTTAAGTAATTCCATTTAGTTGGTTTTTGGAAATCAGATATGAATTTACTCATTAGAGCATCTTTTGGTTGTAATCTGGGAACCCATAGATAAAATCGATCAATTACTAATCGTGTTGTATCAACTTCACCATAAAGTGCTTCTGCATCAGGATTTAAATCTATTTCAAATTCAAGTTGCATTGGAGGTAACATCCTTCCCTCTAATTCTTCAAAGAAAGAGTATCTGTTTAGAGGTATATTTACATTAACTCTTTTTCTATCTGCTGTTAATGCTCTTCTCACTTCAAATTCTGTGTTTGCTTGAGCAAAACCATCATTTTTATCTAAATACCAAAAAGTATTTCTAGCTACACTTCTAGAATAATCATCTGAATATTCTAATAGATTTTTTGCAAAAGTAACAAGATGAAGATTATCAGTATCATAGATAATTTTTCCAGCACTCTTAATAACAAGATGTCTAATAAGAGAATGTGAACCACAAAGAAGTGTTGTTCTTGTATTAGCGTTATCTCCACCATTTGCTTTTATATCAAGATGGAATTGAACTTCAAAATAAGCATTATACCAATCATAAAAAGAGCTTCTATCATTTATTACAAATTTATAACCATTTTTTTGTTGCTCTGTAGTATTAGCAGGAGCTCTTATATTGCTTTCAAGAAGAAATCTAACTTCTTCATTTCTCTGAATGTTTTCTGATGATCGAAATGACATATATAATTTATAAAATAAATTGTTTTTTAATATTCTTTATGATTGAGATATTAATCATTTAAGAGATTATTAATGTATGTGTTAACTTCTTGTCGTGTCATTTTGACTTTAGCTCTGCTTGGTTTTTTCCTTTTTGTTGCTGGGTGTGGTGTTGTCTCTTCAATATTCTCAGATAACCTCTTTCTTATAAGATCACCAGATTTTTCAGCTATTACATCTTTTGCTTTTTTAGTTTTTTTCCCTATTGCTTTAGATAATGTACTAACAACTTTACTACCAATAGCACTTCCAACTTCACTAGCAGCTGCACTAAGTGGTTTCATAATATTATCAACTATAAGACCACTTCCTCTATGAACATAAACATATCTTCCAAGAGATGGATGATACATCTTTCTGAATTCTCGTGATTTTGGCATTGAATTGTTAAGCATATAATTATTAATTACTTATTTTTTTTAATATCAATGAAAATGCAGTATCTGAATTATTAAAATAGATTGGTCTTCTTAATCCATCAGTTACATAGATACGTATACTTGAAATAGTTGTTGTATTTATTGTACTAAAAACAATACGTTTTGGTTCAAGTGTAAAAGCATACGATTGACTTAAAGTTCCTGTACCAAAACTGTAAATAATATCTGATTCTCCACCATCAACTAATGAAGTACTTGTTAAATCACAATGTATATTTAAAATATCAGTGTCTTCTGTAAGATTGGGTACTCTCTTTCCAATATTTTCCTCATCTCTTAAAATCTCTTTATCAAATCCAATAAGCTTATTAAAATTAGATTTAGTTAAATCAAGTTGATAGCCTGTATCTAAAGTTATAATTGTTCGAAAAGTTGGCTCATCAAAAGTAAGTGAGATTGGATAGTTTTGATTATTTCCATCTCCATCTTCTACTGTCTTTGATTTAATATAATTGTCAAAATCATTATATGACCAAACTCCTTGAGGAAAATCAATATCAGTCCAACTATTACCATTATCTTTACTAAATGATATTTTTTGATTATCATATTCTGAATTAACATTTGTCCATGTAAAAAACATTGAGATAATTCTGTTTAAACCAATATAGTAGGTTGAGTTTGAGTCTAATTTAATTGTTGGTGTAAATCTTGTTGTAAAATCACCTGGTCTATTTCCAGGTTCTTTTTTTGCAGAAAAACTACTTAATGTTATTTCTCTTTCCATATATGATTAAACAACAAAATCTTTTTTTAAGCAAAGTGTTTCTTTATTATTTTTTGGTATTGGCTTTTATTAATATGTTTAGAATGTAAAAGTGCATCTAACATAGTTACACCCATGTTTCTCATATCAATGCTTGTATTTCCTGCTTTCATTTCTGCAATAATGAGAGTTAACTTATCTAGCATTTCTTTTGGATTATGGAAAAAATAGGCTCCACCTCCCTTTTTAGTAGCCCCTCCAGGGGCCCCATAACCCTTATATGTTTTACTTTTGAATTTATACTCTTTAATATATTCATTAAGCTCCTCACGTAATTTGTCAGATCGATCATGAGCTAAATCTCTCTGTTGGGCAGTTATTTCTCCTTTATTAAATTTTCTTGTTGCATTTGATTTTAAAGCAATTACTTGTTTTCTTCTCGTCTCTGCATCTTTTACAATCTTATTTAAATAATTTTTGCTTTTTGTATTTGTCATCTCTGGTTGAGATAATCTAGCTTCTACATCCAAAACCTTATTAGCTTCTTCATATTTAACTTCACCTTCACCTTCATCTTCACCTTCATCATCCTCATCTTCCTCATCTTCTGGAGGTCCCTCTATAGATAAAGGATCTTGTGGTGCATATTCAGGAGGAGGGTCATTAGGAATTTGCCAAAAACTAGGATCCATTTCATATTTGGGTGGTTCTTTTGGTATCTTAGCTATTTGTTTTTCTGCTTGTGGTCCCACATAATCTTCTAGATTTAACAATCCTTCTACATCCATATTTTTATATGGATCTACTTCTGGTGCATAATCAATACCTCCATCTCTATTTACTCTAGGTACTTGAAATCTAACTCTCTTTTTAGGTTTAGTTTGTTCAGCTATTTGGTCTAGTTTGTCAAGCTTATCTAACCTAAAAGTCTTTGCAATAGCCTGATCGGTTGTTTTACTTCTTATCCTCTCTTCTGTTATTTCATCAAATAGTTTTCTCTTCATTTTACCAGTATTGGTCTTTTTATCTGCTAATTCTTTCCATTTTGATAGACTCATATATTAACATAATTTATATTTTTATAAATTATACAATGTAATGTTATATTTTATTATTTAAGTAATTCAAAAAGAATATATGAGTATAAATTATAGATGAAAATTCCAAACTATGATTCAAATTCAAAAAGAAGCAGCAAAAAATTCAAAAACCTTAAACCTTTTATGCCATCTAACACTTTTAGAATGTTAATCTGTGGACCAAGTGGTTGTGGTAAAACTAACACTCTTATGCATATGCTCTACAACCTTCTATATTTTGATAAAATTTACTTATTCTCAAAAAATCTAGAACAACCAAAGTATCAGACACTAATGGATACATTCCAACCTATCTCTGAAGAGGTAGGATATGATGTTATCATAACACCTCTATCAGAACTAGATGGTGATAATCAAAAAATAGTTATATTTGATGACTTTGTTTGTGAAAAGAATCAGAAACCTCTTGTAGAATATTTTATTGGTGGTCGTCATAAAGGTTGTAGTGTTATCTATCTAAGCCAATCTTATTATCTAACTCCAAAAGATATACGCCTCAATTGTTCTCACTTCTGCATCTTTGATAGTCCATCCTCTGCAGAGACGGCAAGAATGTGCAAAGAAGTCAATGTTAATAAGGGTAAATTTCTCAAAGCAACCTCTGAACCTTACAGTTTTGCTTACATAGACAAGATAAATAAGACTATTAAAAAAAATTTCAACGAAGACATTTAAAAATAAAATATTAAAAATAAAATATTTTTATATTATATATGTCAGATTCACAAGATTCACAATCACACTCTTCCTCTCAATCATCTTCCTTTGATTATAAAGATTTTCTCTGTAATGCAAGTTTAGAAAGTACTGATTATGAAGATAGCGACTATTATCCATCATCACAGCTTTCTTCATTTGATTCTTCTCAATCATCTCAATCTTCTCAATCTTCTCAATCTTCTCAATCATCTCAATAAAAAAAGCAATTAAAAAATAAAACAATCTATTACTATATAATGGGGTATAGTAATGGATTATTAGAACAAAATCAAGGTAAAACTGTTAATGTTGGAAGAGGAGAGAGAGGCCTTCCTGGAATTGGATTTAATCTTACTGATGATGGTAATTTTGATATTGATGGAAAGAGATTAACAGATGTAAGCGCACCAGTTGATGCATCTACCAAAAAATACACTGATGATAATCTCAACTTAAAATTAGATAAAGTTTTAACTGCTGATCTTGACTTAAAATCACATAAAATAGTTAATTTAGCTGACCCAATAAATGATAAAGATGCTGTTAATTATGAAAAATTAAAAGATCATACTGAAATTAATGAAAATAATTTTCATTTACAACCAAGTTTAAAGATATTTAAGTCAGGTGTTGAGTTAACTCTATCAAATAATTTCTATGAAACATCTCCATCTGGTACATCAGGTGACTTTGGTGGTCAAACCTTTCTCGAACTAGAAATGAAGTCAGATAAGTTAAGAGATGGTGCATATACATCATTAATAAAGATAACTGGTGTTACTGATTATACTCATATATTCAATGTGCATGCCTCTGATGGGTTTAGACTTTATAGTTTTGCAAGCAGACAGAATGGTATTATAACAAAGTCATATATAAGATTCTCAAGTAATGGATCTGAGGGTAAAATAAGATTTCGTATTGCAGTATTTAAGAGAGACATATCAATGAATTTTAAGTTCCAAACAAGAGTTATAAAAGGTTCACATGGCACAGGATTTGATGATAGAATATTTGAGATACCCGATACAGATGATAACTATGAGATACTCTTCTTTGAAAATATCAATATGGATGGAAATAAAATAGAGAGTTTAGCTAATCCAGTTGACTCTGATGATGCAGCAACTAAAGGTTATGTTGATACTGAGACTGATAAATTGTTGCCTCTTTCTGGAGGTACAATGAGGGGGAATATTGATATGGATAATTATAGAATAGAAGATTGTGGTAAATTAATTATGAAAAGAAATGGAAATAGTGTAATAGATTTAAATTTAAATAAAATAGTTGGTGTCGGTAATCCAACAAATCCTAACGATGGGGTAAGAAAAAAATATGTTGATGATGAGATAGCTAAAATCCCATCAGTAGACACTTCAAATCTACTAAAGTTAGATGGTAGTAGGTCTATGACAGGTGATCTCAAAATGGATACTCATCATATTCTTCAAATAAAAAACGTAGATGATCACAAAGATACTGATTCATTAGCAGATAAGAGAAAAGATTTATATAGCGCTGTAAATAAAGAATATCTAAATGAGAATTTTATTAAATTAAAGAGCAATTCTGATGGAACTGAGGCTTTTGATTTAAGAGGAAAAAAAGTTCAGAACACAGAGCCATATTCTGATAATTTATTTAGTGATAATGATCTTGTTAGTAAAGTATATGTAGATAGAGAAATTGCTAAAATTCCTTCGGTAGATACTTCAGATTTATTAAAATTAGATGGTTCGAGAGCGATGAGTGGTAATTTAAATATGGGTAATAAATACATAGATAATCTCGCTACAATTATTGAGAGAGATGGTGACCCTGATAATAGGGTAGAAATATTAAAGAGGGCAGTTAACTTTGATTTTTTTGAAAAAGAGAGAGCATATCTTAAAACATTAATTTTTAATAGAGTATTAGTAAAAGGTGATAATATGATTGGTGACCTTAATTTCCAATACACTGTGCAGAGTGGTCCCAATGCCGGTCAGATAGTAAATAAAAAGGTAAAGGGAATAGCCGACCCAACAGATGGGAGAGATGCGGCAAATAAACGTTATGTTGATAATAGAGATTTTGTAAATAAAAATTATATTGATTCAGAAATAGCAAAAGTGCCAACACCTGATGTTGATAAAGCTTATGTTGATAAAGCTATAGAAGAGTCAGAAGAGAGAGCAATTGAATCAATTGACCAAGAAAATGTATTCAAAAAAGTAATGGATGATGACCTTTTCAAAGAGGATGATAGTGATATTCATAAAATTGGACTCATAAATAAAGATTATCATAAAGTAAATCAAAAAACATACCATTTTCAAATTGATTATGACTCAAGTCTAGGTTATTATAGTACTCGACTAAGTATTGATGTAGTTTATTTACCAATCGGAAACTATACTATAGTTTATGAAATGTATATTAGTGATGGACTCTGTTGATGAAATTAATGCATCTAGTGGCACTCTCTCTGTCAGTAAAATTAATAGCAAAATAGTAAATAATAACACAAGAAGTGTGATACATTTTAATAAGGGTATTATCAATCCTAGTTTTGATGATTTAGATATTGATATTCGTCTTAAAGGTAGGTCAGACCCTAAAACAGATATTTATGTGGTAGTCTATGGTGTTAGAGGTTACCAGAATGATGTTTCGATTCATCTCTGGGACCGATTGTATTACTTCCATAATGATGTGGTCAATTTTGAAGCTCCTATCGATATGAATAATAAAACCATTAAAAACCTTCCAGAAGGAAATGAAGATAGTGATGCTATCAATTTTAAACAGTTAAATG
>JAEMPF020029977.1:0-20000 GCA_022496165.2 Catalaphyllia jardinei
CTTGATATAGTGTCGGAGACACATTTTAGCTGCGATACTGTTGACCGTGAGCTCTGGTTAGCTATACTTAGCTCGCTGCTTTGTCCTGAAACGGACGGGAACATTCGCATCGGAAAGCAAGGTTATGTATTTTATTTTACCGATTTTAAGAAGTGATGTTTTGATGTTTTATTCCTGACATTAATCAGTGTGTCAACAATTGTTTTGACACTGGGAAAAGTTGACTTTTTTAAATAAATTAATCTCAGAAACATTTTGTTTGTTGGGTTTGTTAAATTCGAGACAAAGCAATGGTTCTCGGCTTACCAAGACCAAGTTTATGCGTGGTTTAGTCTCGCTGGACTGCCGACTGAGGCTGCTAGAAAATTATTTCTGTATCATTTCTGAAAGAAACGGCTTTATCTTTCGTTTTCTGGCTTCTCGAACCTGTTCAATGCCTCGGCAAGAATTTTTTTGTACCTTATCTTTTGCCCAGTCACGTAAAATATCATCCTAATTCTCAAAACTTGCCGCCATTTTAAAACGGCAGAGGGCAAAACTTTGTAATGATGACGTCAATCGTGCATCTGTCCTCTAATAGATCATAGGCGAGAACCAATCAAAATGCGAGAATAACACTTCCCAAGGACAGGACAGGACACTTCCCAAAAGTGACTAAGACACAGTTATAGTATGACAGCTGTACAGTACAGGAATATAATGAGATCCATTCTCTGCTGCAAAATTGGAACCATGGGAGTTCACAATGACTAAAATCACTCTGGCATAAATGGTAAAAGCAACACTTTGTTGATGAAACTTATATGTAAGCTTTCAAAAATAATTTTATAGTTCAATTTCAGTGAGTGATGTTCTTTTCCTCTCCACTAAGACTGTGGACTACTAACAGGAACTGGCAATTACTGTGACTCCATTAGTTATAAAATTTTGTTATTAAATTATCTCAAAAAATATTAAGTAAGCTCTGGGTAATTTATGCCATTTACACTGTCAGGTTTTGATGCATAGGTACATTTGGTCAGCCGATCTTATATATGTTAACAACATTAATAACATTGCAGCCAAATGGACAAGAAATACATTCTAAATGCACCAGAGCTGAACTCTTAACCCCCCGCCCCCCCCCCCCAAAAAAAAAAATTGAAATATATGGACCATGTTTCCCTGACCAAATACAGTGGCACTAATAAAATCAGGGTCACTGATTGGTGCAGAAAAAAATAATTCATGTTGCAAAAGGTTGGTATGGAGGTGCTATTAGTATTTGACCAGGTTTCAGAAAGAGTCTAAGGATTAAGTATTTTGGTTTATTATATTCCGTACTTGCTGCATCATTAAGTCTAGTGCAATACTTAATCATGTAGTTGACATTTCAACAACAACAAAGCAGATGAACGCTACTCATTAAACACGATATGCATATCACTACTCTGAATCAAACGAAGGGTTGAAGAAATGTTGCTGAAAACTCGGTTAAGATTGACTATTCCAGTTAAAGCCAAGAAATGCATTTAGAAGCCGGAAAACGTCCAAAATCTCAAGGCGTTGCGGCATTCGAGTTTAATAAGCTTAATTATTGGTGCTAAACACTTGAACATTATTTTCGCCGACGGCTTAATTTGCAGTCATTTTTTCGGCGTAGTTTTACCAGTCTTTTACCAATAACCTTGAAAGAACTGAATTCAGCCACGCATATCACCAAAACCATTAATTCGAGCAAACAAAACGAGGAAGTCTCCATAATTTCTAAACGCAGTATTCATGACAACATACTAAGCTTACGAGCGTCAAAAGCAAAGCAATGGTTTTCCTTCGTCCAAAAGTAAACAGAAAAAGAAATTATGGCAGTCTACGAAGCGGCTCTCCCTGCTAACACAAAGAAAACTTCCAAACTCGCCTGGCAGTATATACGAATACAGCTTTATTACTTTTAGTGGAAAGGTTATCGGTATACGGGGAAAAAGGACAGAAAACTAATATGAGCTTGTTTGTTTACAATAATTATACAAATTTATATTCAACAACAACTCTAGTTTTTGAATTTATCAAATTTCTCACAGCATCCAAATCAGGAAATCAAGGACATTTTGAACTTTTCATTGAAGATATAACCTTAACTTATAAACTTATCTCGCTGAAGCAACTGGATAATTTTTATGGAAAACGCAAAAATTTCTATGTACCAAAGTCGCTTACCACAGATATGGCAATTCACTTCAGTGTACATCCTATCGGCAGAACCTCCAGCAAAAGGTGCGAAGAGTGAACTGAAGAAATCTTTTCGATAGATCAACGAATCAACGACTTTTTCCCACTGTGTTCACCGTTTTGTAATCCTCTAAACACATAAAACACGTTTGATTTTTGTTGTTGATCACCTGATAAAATCATGTGTCTTTTCTTGCACGGCTGCACATCATACCGGTAACTCGAAGCGCGAAGTTCTGTGGTCTTTTGAGTCAATTTTTCTGGTATTTCAGTTCTTTTCAGTCTAAAGCTCTCACTTGCCCTGCCTTACGGCATTGTTCGGTATTGCTTCATCTCCTTTCTCTAGCACTGACTGCTTGATTCAAGATTCACGACATTGTTCACTACCATGTTGCCTCCTTTCTCGCCCTGGGCCGCTCTTTCTCGATCTTCTTCGCCACTTTTTTGGATGCTAATTCTTGTTCGCTGTCGTTCTCTTCATGTTGGGCTTCAGATAATCTCTATCTTAAATTTTAGATCCACGTCCCCCATCGTTTGTTGACATAACAAATACAAATGAGTGTTATCTGACAAATCCCGCCGAGAAAAGATGGCATTCCTTAGATCCCCCGTGAGGCTTACCTACACTCGCCCCTCCTCTTCCCCCAGAGTCTGTACGGACGATGTTCGCTCGTATGATGACGTCATACCTAAATTTTCCCGGCTTGATGGGTTACAATTTTTTTACCCATGGTGCTTCGCTGGCGCGCTTAGCGCGCTGAAGCTCCGCTATGAGGAAGATAGTCTAAATTTTTATGCGTCATAAATACACTAGTATCGTCAGCGAACAAGATTAATTCCAAAACTCTAAAAACATTATTGATATCGTTGATGTAGAGCAAGAAAAAAAAAGGTCCGAGGATGGCGCCGTGGAGAACTCCACAAGAGATTTTACCTCAAGCTGAAAATTTACCATTAAATTCAACACATAGGGTATTAGCAAACGACATGCAAATCGATAAGAGGATACTTAACAAAGCAACTTGAATAGTAAATATCTAGACGTGACTCTTGTGATAAAATACCTTTATATTTATTTTCTCTTATTACACTTAATTGGCTAACTTAAACAGTACGATTTGATTTGATTTGATATATCAATTTCATTTAATTTTTAAAAAAATGGTAACAAAATTGCTTCCTGGGATATATACGAAATTCCACTTCTTTTGTCATATTTATGGCTCTCAGTGAGTCTCGGTCTGGATTTCACAATACAGAACATTGCGATGGAAATTTTCACTTTGTCTATCTTGATCCAAAGGTAAACTCATTAGCTAACTCTGCGATAGACCAGGCCAGAAGATAGAGCAGACATGTTTGCAGATTAAGTTTTCCCATGCTACTGCTCCTTTTAGGATCGTTTTATTTCTCTTACATAGTTAGCAACATCACTCCTGCGAAGTATTGCGACCTTTTTTGGAATAAAGTAAAATGGGATGAATTTAGGTTTCAACGAATGTATCTTTATTACAAACATGCTAATTTTACTGCACAAATCCTATCACGCCGTTACGTATCTCAAGCAGTTGGGAGTTTGAGAAATCCACGACGGCAGCGGAAGCGAAACGTCGCTAAACAAGAGGTTTAATGAGCAGAATAATGGCTGCTACATTTCTTTGCCGTTATCTGCAAAACAACAACGTGAAATAACCAGATTCTGCGTTGCCTGGAGAACGTGAACTGCGACCGCTAATCTTTAATTTTTGTTTCAAATTTATGTTCGTGTCCTAGATTCAGTCTCGTAATAGTTTTGACAACGATAAAGAAAGTAAATGACCTTATAGTACCATGACACTCGTAGGTTAAAAATAAAATATCTTTTTTTATGGACGTTGTCCTCGGTGTCACCGTCGTGGTTAGTTACCTCTCAACAAGAGACTATGATCTAAGAGAACACGTCCCCCATACATGGCCCTCTTCCCATGATAATCTTTTTCAATCTAATTTTAGCGCGTGGTCAAGCTGCGAGGCTATTTTAGAAAAGACACCTGATTGGCCAATGTAAATGATGTAATAACATTGAGGTTTAATTTTAGCAGTTAATCAATTACGCAAAAAACTTTTTGTCGGGATTTCGTAAGGTCGGAGGAAGAATAATTCTAACAGCCGCCTGGCGCTTTGAAAGAGCTTTCGAAAGATTTTTTTCTGTTTAGGCCGTTCAGTACTTTTCGAGAAACGACTATAGAGCGTGTTATGAATGCCATTCTTGTCAGCAGCTAGAGCTCCTAATGTGAACCAGTCATGCAGAGAAATGACACGACTAATTTCCGACGTAAAAATCACGATAAACACATAGAAGATAATTTTCCTGACCAGCAGTTTCAAAAGCCTTTCCAGATAGGTCTCTCTCAGGGTCTCTACCGATCCAAACGATGTTTTAGTTCGTTCCAGAGAAGCACTTTTTTCGGCGTGGACCTCCCTGAAACTGTTTCATATTACAAAGCAATTTCGAAATTAAATATGCAAACATTTACTCCGAGATTTTCAGACCGAAAGTTCTAACAAACGGGAAACAAGTATTGTGCTGTCCTACGCTTTGAACAACCTTTCCAAAGAGATGTTTTTCGATTTAATCCGTTCAGTACTTTTCGAGAAACGAGTTTTGTGCGTGTTTATTGGAATGTAATTCTAGTCAGCAGTAAATATTACACAGCACTTCCGATATTAAATAAACAAAGATTTGCACCGTTTTTTTGAAGTGAAAGTTCTAACAAACGCAAAACAAATAATTTAGCTGTCGTGCTCTTTAAAATACCTTTCGAAAGGGATCCTTTTCGCTTCAATCCTTTCGGCATTTTCCGAGAAACGACTTTCAAGCAGGTTAGAAATTCTGTTGTCACGAAGCTCTCTAGAACCTCTAATTTCATTGGATCTTGTTGGCACGAAGCTCTATTGTTTTAGGGCTAGGGTCCTTTGTTACCATTGTTTGTATATAATTTTCTCAACCAATCCTGTGAGACGTTCCGAAGAGCTTCGTGGCGGCCCTAGAAATTCGAGTCTTCGCGCTTTGTGTTAATCATTCATTACTCATGCGGGGGAATGACACGACTCCTGTTTTACCGCTTCGGAGAAGCACGTATAATTTTCCTGCCCAGCTCTGAAAATGATTTCCAATGCTAACAGTGCGGCAGTTCAACTGAACAAACTGATTTTTTTTTCTCTTAGCCCGCTAAATTTTCAATTTCTTATTTGGATCGACACAACCTGATTACCGTTGGCCATTGCTTGCGTGATCGGGGGCCTAGACTAAAAATAACTTTGACAACGTGACGCGAAGCTTAAAATAGATATAAAAAGATTATCATAGGGCACAGGGACATGTTCTCTCACCTCATTTTCTCTTGCTCCCAAGTGTCTCAACAAGAGTTCCCACCATAAAGGAAACTAAGAGAGTTGGAACTTCATAACAATTGTATACTGCCTTGTAAACATTTTGGGCGCATAAGAAACCTTGCAGGCAGCTTTTTTTTAGCAATGTTTTAGTCTGAAAATAAAATCGTCGAATTTTGTAATGGAACTACTATCAGGAGTGATGAGGGTAATTAATTAACAACTGAATCTCGTTACTTATGATCTATCTCAGAGGTTCATTTATTTCACACTATTTACATAAAATTAACATAGAAGAAAAGTAAAGTCACAACATGATTACAACTAAAAATAACTACAGTACGGTTATATGTATGGTGTTCAAAGTAGCGAAGGCTTTCGGGTTGACCACCATATACTCTTAAGCTGAAACAAAGAATTGACACTGAGTTTAACTGAGATATAGTAGAAAATGTTTGTAAAGCCTGGGACTAATGCACAGGGTAGTTTTTTGCAGGAAAGAACTTTGAATCAGTTTTAAATTAAATTTGCAGGCAAATTCTTTGATCCACGTCTTGTGATTAAGAATTCTCGACTCGTCATATATCTTAAGCTTGTGAACTTACTTTATTGTATGGCTAGTTCCGTGAGGGTCATCCTCGGAGACCCAGCGGCAGCTAGTCGTTAGGATGCGATATGTTCGGCCGAGGGATATTTTCGGGCAAAAATGTACTTCAGCGAGAGAGCCCTGGGAAATTTCTCTTACCGAACCAGTTCTAGAAGCCTTCCAAATCCTTCCGGGTGATTGGCCAAAAAATATTTTTTTCTGGCCAATCAGAGGGGAGGTCTTGTAAGGCGACTCTATCGCCATCTTACACAAAGTGGATTTCTCATCGATCGAGGTACATGTAATTGCTTGGCCCGTACAACGTGAAGATTCTCGTGGGGTTCTAAGCACCGCATCTACCTCAAAAATGTCGCAAAATACCGCAATATCACACACAAGAATCGCCAAATATTATAAAGCGTCAATCGGCCAGGTCGAAACTCGATTTTATACCGAAACCACTAAAAACGTCGTATACCAGAGGTTTGGAGAATACCGTAATACCGTATTTCGAAATTAAATTTACCAAAATACTCCAAGAAAATTTGTCCAATACCGCAGAACCGCAAAGCCCAATATCCCCCTCTTTCAAAGAAGCCGAGAAAATAAATCTGGAACATGGTCGCAAGGAAATAATACTCGTCGATCAATTTTCACGGTGGACTTGCCCAAGGTATATCGTAGATTTTTATAGCTAATGTACGCGATTAAAAACACTAGTTTTGGGGGCGTGCGAAGATAGTCGAGTACACAGCTTATTATTTCTCCTCGATTGTTCAATGACTTTTGGAAGTTCCTTGAAACTTTTCGTGATGTGCGAATCTCCTTTGCACGGGCAACGTAGCTACGGCAAAAGAACGTGAGGATAATCGGCCAGCTGCAGTGCACGTACCTGATCTAGCTTTCGGGCCATAACAAAAATCCTTTACCAATGTAGTGTTGGGCGTAAATTCGAAGAAGACCTCTAACAAGTTCTGAAAGAAAGGTTTTCTTTGTTTTCTGACTTCAATGAGGAAAATTGTAGCGAGAAGAGGGTTCGGTGAAATACGTAGAGTGCGGAGTGTAGAAAATGAGGAGTGCCGAAAATTAGGAGTGTGGAAAATGCGGAGTGTAGAAAGTGAGGAGTGTTGAAAATGCGAATGTGGAAAATGCGAAGGGTAGAAAATGTGGACTGTACGAGGGCGTGACTCCATTGATCGCTGTCAGTGTGACGACACATGGCAACGAGGGAGCACTTCGAATAGCATATTCAGGCAGAAAAAGGTTGCAAGAAAGCAATTTTCCCAAGGAGTTTCTTCTTGAACAGATGCAAATTAAAAGCTTCTGGAACATTAGAAACGACTTATATTTGACTTAACGTTAGCTGAAAGACAGAAAGGAGGGCAACCTCATTTCATTAACAATAAACTTTGCATGTTGTTGTACTTATACCATATGGCATAATAAGAATATAAACTGACAAACGCTTTTTACAAGTCTCTGCAGAAGACTTGTTCACGGTATCAACGAACGCTTTTCATATTTCTGTATATAAACCACACACAACCCACAATTCCTCGATTCGCTTCGACGAAGGGCTAGCGCTCGAAACGTCAGCTTCCGAATCACTTTACGGTAGCCAATTCACATTATCAACTCAGTTGATAAAACCTAATTGTCTTGTAATACTCCCACCGACGAAGCACCACAGTTTCTTTAGAAACTTACCCCCTTTACTTTTTCAAGTTAGCCAATTAAACGTGATAAAAACAGATGGAAGAATAAAGATATTTTAACCCAAGAGTCACGCATAGATATTTACTCTTCAAGTTTCTTTGTTAAGTATCCTCTTTATCGATTTACATATTGTTTGCCAATGCGCAATGTGTTGAATTTAATGGTAATTTATGGCTCTTTCTGGGTCAGGATTTCACAATACAGAACATTACGATGGAAATCTTCACTTTGTCCATTTTCATCCAAAGCTAAGCTGATTATCTAACTTTGCGATAGTAAGTAAGTAAGTAAGTAAGTAAGTAAGTAAGTAAGTAAGTAAGTAAGGAAAGGCTTTATATTAACGAGGGTAGCACTAAAATAGCATAAAAATACTAACAAAGCGGTGGCCCTCCGAAAACTAAGATACTAAGATACAGTAAAAATATTGAAACAATGTCATGACTTAAAAGAAATTAAAATAGTATAAAAAATTACAGAAAAAATTACAGAGTATAATGATTTAAAACCTGTTGGTTATTAAAAATGTTCTTCCAAAGCTATTTTTTGAAACTACTTAAAGTGGCCAGTTTACGGGTTGTCAATGGCAAACTGTTCCACAATTTACAAGTAGTCACTGTAAAAGTTCTTCCTCCTTCTTTTTCACGTTTAACAATGGGACAAGCTAAAATAAAATTTGCATATCTGGTTTGCCGCGAGTGAGTCTCACTAGAAAGTTTCTGCAGGGATTTTAGGTAGGGAGATACATGCCCCTATAAACGTTTATAAATAATGCAGCATTTTGCTATCTTGGCCTGTTCATGAAAAGGTATCCACTTAAGCTTGTTAAATAACTTCACAGGGGAGGCTTGAGAATCATCATCTAAGATAATCCTCTCCGCCCTTTTCTGCAGCTTTAAAACACGGTTAAGGCAATGCTTATCACAGCTGGACCAAACAACGTTTACATAAGCCATTACAGGTCTTATCATAGCATTATAAAATAGAAGACGATATTTTAGTGGTAAGCAGTATGTGATCTTTTTCAAAATGCCTATTCTCTGGGTTAATTTCTTGCATAATTTATCAATATGAGGAATATTGTATGAAAATAACGCGTTTTGCTAGATTCCGACAAAACACGTAGGGAAGTAAACAAATTCTTAACCTAGCGCATTCTTCGATGAAAGACATCAGAATATATTACGAGGGCAGAAATTATACTGAAGAAGTAAACCAACGACAGAGAATATCAATGAAAAGCTTTATTTTTATAAAAATGCTCAAGCAACACTTACATGCAGTGTAGTAACGCTCGCTTGCTTACTGGCGGCGGCTCCGGTCATCTCAACAAATTGAACTTCAACAATTCCGTATTATTGCTTACCCGACGAGTAATCAGTTGAAAGCTTGCTCCTGTGTTCGGAGTTAAACAAGTTCGAGCAGTCTAGTCTTTACAACATTCACGTTAGTTCGGACAATCTTGCTGCAAGCAGCATTTGGAATTTTCATCCGCAAACTTTGAGCTCCTTCTTTCGTAATTTAAATAGGAAAAGTTCACGTTTAAGTGAGTCAAGTGCGGCCGGATTCCTCTGGACTAACAACGTTTACCTGGTTTTACGTCCTGTTTAAACGGGTTAAACTAAAACTGAAAAGCGAACTTTGAAGGCATATCCTTCTTCTCTCTAACGCCAAGCAACGCGAAAGGGCGGGAAAGTTCAGTTTGTGATTGACAGCTGTCGCGTTGTTAGCCAATCAAATTATTTGAACAATTCTAACAAGGATTGTGATTGGCTTATTATAGCGTGCCTTATCAGAGATTAGAAGACAGCTGACACCACTTTTACTCCTTTGGAAAATAAAATTTGGTTTGAAAATTCAGCGAATGCGTTGGGAAATTATAGAATTCTTTATCATAAAACAAATATAGAAGCCTCGACTGTGCTCTGTTTAGTTGTAAAGCACTTAGGAAGTAGTAGAGCATTCAAGAAGTGGGGAAAAACACTCGACTGCGTCTCGTGTTTTCCCCTACACTTCTTTCGTGCTCTACCGCTTCCTGCGTGCTTTACAACAGAACGGAGCACAGTCGAGGCTTCCTCATTTGTTTTTTAATGCACGGGGTGTGCGCACCTGTGTCTGGGTCAACAAAGTTTAGGCTGTGGTTAACTGTGAGATGACTACAGCCCTCGTCTTTTAGGCAGTCGTAAGCATTTTATATGTCGCTCAACACGCTTGTATTCCCGGCAATATGTGGGCGCGTATGATGGGTAGAACTGTGTCTTCATCTCTTTGCCCTTCCCAAACAAGGAAACAGGCTTTGGTCTTGCGGCAGATGCTTCCGGAAGACCTACTGTCCTTCGATGTAGCAACCGCAGTTGTACTTCGTTTTGCAAAACTTGGACTCAAAAGCAAGGAGACCCTACTGAAGGAAAACATTTAATTATCCCCCTTTTATTCACCAGGGAGCCAAGGATAACGACAAGCGATGCATGTTTTCGTGCAGCGTGAAACATGCATTTAACAGATGAAGAAGTAAATTGTAATGTAAATTCCTATTCATTTGAACGAGTCAAGTAAAATAAAAATAATTTGTCAAGGGGTAATTTTCAACTGAACCTCGTAGTGTAGTGGTGTAATGGAGAGACTGATAAGCGAGAGTTGTGCTAAAGGTAAGTGGTTCGAGACCGGCCGGGCTACAAGAAAAAAAACGAAAAAAAAAAGAGTACAGAGCCAGGGGAATATGGGGGAGCAAAAGGAGAAGAGTGAAGCAGGGGGGAAGATGAGAAGGGACAAAAAGACAGCGCGCAATGCAATCCACTTTTGTTCATACAGTAAGTTGTAATTATCAATGTATATTATATTTAAAACATTAGGGAGTTGCTATTGTCTTCAAAAACAATAGAGCTCATACAAAATTAATCATTGTGCATGCATAATAAATGTATAGGGTTATACGGAAATCTTTCCAAGCTTGATTTGTTCAAACTTCAAACATTCCAGACGATCCAATACTTAATCCTTTATCGCCAAGGCCAAGATCAAATGAAACGACAATTCGGCTCGTTTAAATCTCTTGACATCGTAACCATGGACGAGCATCCCTGGATTTACTTCTTCATCACCAGCACGCAAGATGAGGTTGAAAGAAAAGGAAGCGGTAGAATTAGGGTAATATCGAACTATGCTCTTGGAAAAGCGTCGGTAACGACGACCACTTGACGCTGCAGCGCGCCAAAGATGGCGGTTCGACCAGACTTTAAAACGCAACAACTGAAGAGCCTCAAAGATGGTCTTATAAGGGAACTCTGACGCAAACAGAATGTCAAGCCCATAGTTGAAGTTATTAATTCCAATTCTATCCACTCTTGAGAAGGAAGAGATTGCAAGGAGAAGGAACAAAACAAAAATGGGATGAGCAAAATAAAATTTGACCGCCATGTTGGATATGCAAATGTAAAGGCGATTAGATTTAGAGAAAGTTTATTTGCCCTAGACCAAATTGATAGTTTGCTCAGCATTGAATTGAGCGTATTGAGGAAGATAGTGTAGATTTTATGCGTCATAAATACACTAGTATCGTCAGTGAACAAGATTAAATCTAAAACTGTAGAAACATTATTGGTATCGTTGATGTAGAGCAAAAAAACAAAAGAGGTGAAAAAAGGGTACCGAGGATGGAGTCGTGGGGAACTCCACAAGAGATTTTGCTTCGAGCTGAAAATTTACCAATAAATTCAACACATTGCGTATTGGCAATAGCATGAAAATCAATAAAGAGGCTGCTGCAAAGTTTCACAAGTTTTTTTTCGGAATAAAGTAAAATGCAACGAATTTAGGTTTCCACAACTGTATCTTTCTAACAAATATTCTAAGTTTTTTTCAAATTTATTGTCGTGTCCTAGATTCAGTCTCGTGATAGTTTTAACAGTAATAAAAAAGGTAAATGACCTTAGAGTACCACGACATTCGTAGGTTTAAAATAAAATATTTTTTATGGACGTTGTCCTCGGCGTCACCGTGGTGGTTAGTTACCTCCCTTGTGTCTCAACAAGAGTTCAAACCATAAAGGAAACTAAGAAAGTTGGAACTTCATAACAATTGTGATTAAGAATTCTCGACTCGTCATATATGAATTTACTTTAGTGTATGGCTAGTTCCGTGAAGGTCAATCTCTGAAACCCAGCGGCAGCAAGTAGTTAGGATGCGATATCTTTGGCCGAGGGATATTTTCGGCCAAAAGTGTACTTCACCGAGAGAGCCCTGGGAAATTTCTCTTACCTAACCAGTTCTAGAAGCCTTCGAAATTCTTCCGGCTGATTGGCCTAAAAAATATTTTTCCGACCAATCAGAGAGGAGGTCTTGCAAGTCGACTCTATCGCCATCTTACAGAAAGTGGTTTTCCTCATTGATCGAGGTATATGTAATTGCTTGGCCCGTACAATGTGCGGATTCTCGTGAAGAGTTTCAGGAGGAGGACATTGCGGGATTCTGAGCACCGCAACTACCTCAAAAATGTGGGAAAATACCGCAATATCAAACACAAAAATCACAAAATATTATTAAGCGTCAATCGGCTGGGTCGAAACTCGATTTTATACCGCAACCACAACTCTGTGGGTCAAGTTTAGAGCAAATAACACGGAAATAACTATTAGAAATTTGAAACTATCGACTTAGACCAGATAAACAAAATAAGTAACACCCATTGGCGTGTTGACAGATAATAAGCAAAAAAAAGTAACTTACCCTTTTCCGATCAGAGACTGGCAAAGGCTCAATATACAGTGAAGGACAAACAATAATATTTAATTAAAATATTGTCCGAGATGATAAAACACCGTATCCCACACGTTCGGAGAATACCGCAATACGGTATTTTGAAATTAAAATTACCGAAATACTCCAAGAAAAATTGTCCAATAGCGCAAAACCGCAAAGCCCAATATCCTCCTTTTTAAGAAAGGTAATTTCATAGAAGCCGAGTAAATAAAACTTAGAACATGGTTCCAAGGAAATAATACTCGTCGATCAATTTTCACGGCGGACTTATCCAAGGTATATCGTAGATTTTTATAGGTAATGTACGCGTTTAAAACACTAGTGTTGGTGGCGTGCAAAGACAGTCGAGTACAGCTTATTATCTCTCCTCGATTGTTGAACGACTTTTGGAAGTTCCAAGAAACTTTCCGCGATGTGCGAATCTCCATTGCACGGGCAACGCAGCTACGACAATAGAACGTGATGATAAGCGGCCACCTGCAGTGCACGCACCTGATTTTGCTTTTCAGCCAAAATAAAAATCCTTTATCAATATAGTGTTGGGCGTAAATTTGACGAAGACCTACAACAAGCCCTGAAAGAAAACTTTTCTTTGTTTTCTGTTGCCGATTTGAGAGCGGAACAAAGACTTTAAAGAGAAAAATTGTAGCGAGTAGAGGGTTCGGTGAATTACGTGAATTACGTGGAGTGCGGAGTGCAGAATTTGTGGAGTATAGAAAATGAGGAGTGCAGAAAATGAGGGGTTTGGAAAATGGAAGTGTGCAAAATGCGGAGTGTAGAAAGTGAGGAGTGTGGAAAATGCGGAGTGTAGAAAGTGAGGAGTGTGGAAAATGCGAAGGGTACAAAATGCGTAGTGTACATGAGGGACGGGGTGACCCTATTGTTTTCCGGTATTGATTCGTGACCGATTCGTCGCTGCCAGTGTAACGTCACATAGCAACGAGTGAGCGCTTCGAATAGCGTAACCAGATTATGTCATTGACGAAGGACAACGGAGATTAAGAAAGACAAAACATTAGGCCTACTATCATTTTTGTTCGCTACCTAAGTAATGGTGTGTACAGTTAGTTGTTGCTTTTAGTCTGTGTGTATTATCTGGTATAAAATCGTGTATTCTAGTTGAATTTTGTTGCGGGTTAGTGGCGGGACGACCATCTTGATTACCTACCTATCTACCCCATGATATATTGTGATGTTGTACCTCCAACAGATCACTCGACTTACGAAAAAACCCAGAGAAAGTTTGCTCTTGTTGAATGTTAATAAAACATTCTAATCCTAATCATAGTCTTTAGAAAATTAAGGCACGAAAAAAGCTGCCAGAAAACAATATTCCCAAAGAGTAAGAGTTTCCCCTTGAAAAGATATCAAAAGTTTCTGGAACATTACAAATGACTTGTTCTTGACTTAACGTGAACTGACAGGAAATCGAAAAGAGAGCAACCTCATTTCATTAACAATAAACGAATTGTTAACAAACTCTGCACGTTGTTGTACCTATACCACATGACATAATAAAAACATAAACTGACAAACGCTTTTTACAAGTCTCTGCAGGTGACCTGTTCCCTGGTTTTTGAATAATAATTAACCAACAACAGTTCTTTGAAGAACTAGCAAAGCCTAGTCAATTACCCTAGATAAATTACTGATATCCCTCGGTTCAAACTACTAACTGTGATGTTTTTCTTGTTAGATATTTGTCAGAGAATCAGTTAAAGGACTTGCCTCCCGGCGTTTTCTCAAACAACACTCAGCTGGTGACCCTGTAAGTGCACGCACCTGATTTTGCTTTTCAGCCAAAATAAAAATCCTTTACCAATATAGTGTGGGCGTAAATTGAACCATAATATGGAAAGCCATAGTGGACAGAAGTGGTCGGGATTATTTTTAAGATCCAGTTTTTAGGACAACAAGCCCAGATGTCATTCCATCAAGCGAGATGTAAATCCACCCTTTGAGAATTGATATTGATTTTTCCAGATTTGTTCTCGTGGGTAGAGATTATTTTGGCCTGTCGAGAAATTTTTTTACCGGCCGAGAAGTCATTTTACCGGTCGGGAATATTTTTAGCCGGTCGAGAATTTTTTTCGCCGGTCGAGAAACGCTTAGTACATATTTCCATATTTTACTTCTTATATATGCAAAGTTCTATTCACTCTTTTTAAACTTGAAAAGATCTCTCGAAACGACGTACAATTTTTTCGCTAGTTTTCTTTTTTCCTTCTTCTTCTTCAGTTATTTCGGTCCCGCGTTTCTTTTACCGTTTCTTTTAGGCAACCTATGGGTTGATCATTTATTGTTATTATCATATATCATAATTTGTACGTCTTTGACTCTGTCTAAACAGAACACATTTTATGCTTTTTTTTAGATTTAGAGCAAGTTAAACCAGATTGATACTTTGCTCATTTCTGAATTGAGCGTATGAGGAAGATAGTCAGGATTATTATGCGTCATAAATACACTAGTATCTCCAGCGAACAATAATGAATCTAAAACTGTAGAAACATTATTGATATCGTTGATGTAAAGCAAGAGAAAAAAGGTCCGAGGATAGAGCTGTGCGCAACTCCACAAGAGATTTTACCTCGAGCTGAAAATTTACCATTTAATTCGACACACTGCGTATTGGCAAACAACATACAAATCGATAAAGAGGATACTTAACAAAGCCGCTTGAATAGTAAATATCTAAGCGTGACTCTTGTGTTAAAATATCTTTATTCTTTTACCTGTTTTTAATACGTTTAATTGGCTAACTTGAAAAAGTAAGATTTGATTTGATATATCTATTTCATTTAATTAAAAACAAATAGTAAAATTGCTTCTCGGGATATATACAAAAATCCACTTCTTTTGTCATATTTATGGCTTTTTCTCGGTCAGGAGTTTACAATACAGAACATTCCGATGGAAACTTTCATTGTCTATTTCTATCCAAAGCTAAGCTGATTAGCTAACTGTGCGATAGTAAGTAAGTAAGTAAGTAAGTAAGTAAGTAAGTAAGTAAGTAAGTAAGTAAGTAAGTAAAGGCTTTATTTAACGAGGGTAGCACAAAAATAGTATATAAACTTGTGGCCCTCCTGACACTAAGATACTAAGATACAGTAGAAATATTGAAACCATGGCATGAGTTAAAAAACATTTAAAATAGTATAAAAAAATTCACAGAAAAAATTACAGACTAAAATGATTTAAAACCTGTTGGTTATTAAAAAAGTTCTTCCAAAGCGATTTTTTGAAACTACTTAAAGTGGCCAGTTTACGGGTTGTCAACGGTAGTCACTGTAAAGTTCTTCCTCCTACTTTTTGACGTTTGAAATTAGGACAAGCTAAAATAAAATGTGCATATCTGGTTTGCCGCGAGTGAGTCTCACTAGAAAGTTTCTGCAAAAATTTTAGGTAGGCAGGTACATGCCCTTGTAAAAGTTTATAAATAATGCAGCATTTTGCTATCTTGGCCTGTTCATAAAAAGGTATCCAGTTAAGTTTATTAAATAACTTCACAGAGGAGGCTTGAGAATCAGCATCTAGGATAATCCTAGCCGCCCTTTTCTGCAGCTTTAAAACACGGTTAAGGCAATGCTTATCCCAGCTGGACCAAACAACGTTTACATAAGCCATTACAGGTCTAATCATAAAAATTACAATTTCCTCGACTGTTATTGGTTTAAAAAACTCCTATTTCTCACTAATTCACTTGTCAAGTTGTTATCGGACAGTTTGTTATCGGACACCTTGTTATCGGACAGCTTAATTAACCAATCACATTTAAAGTTGTAGTTTTAATCAACCAATCATAACCTTGGTTTTAATCACCATAGAAACAAGTGTACAAACTCTTAAATTGGGGCTTTCTTCAAAATGGAGAATTTTTTCCCTTGAACAATGATTATATTTTGGAAGACAGTAGTGATTTATTTTATCCTATGGCACAAATGTTTATGGGGAACTATCCAGACAAGTTCCTTTGTGGACATGTTGACAAGTCCAGACGAAGTTCAGCCCTCCACAGCACCGTTTTATATCGCTTCGCAACAAACGGAGGTAAACATCCACCCGACTGTAATACCACTGCACAGTGCGCTAGTCTAATCATTTCAGTGTGTTTAAAAAACACCAGCAACTTAAGCAGCTCCCCGTCTCGAAAAGCCAAGAAACGAAGAATCATCACTGACTCTGGCTCTAATGTTTACAACTTAAAGTAAGCTGTCTATCGCCTCAGCTTAAAAACCTTGAATTTTGCAGGAAAAACTGCCCTGGCAAGCGTTCAGAATTTTAACCAAATTCTGCTAAGTTCTGCGCAGTTGTGCGTTTTTATGCATGGTTGCGTTTTTGACTGACATAAGACTTGTTTTTCGCTCGTCACTTGGCAACCAGCAAATCAATTTTTCAGAGCGAAATTAAATGCGAATATTTCCTTTTTTTCATAACTTGGCTATTCTCCTCTTCTCGGAAATTGTAATTTTTATGATTAATTGGTAATAAGACTTCGTGTCGTCCAATTCAGTGTGTAATCATACTCGTGATTAACAAATCAGACTCCCGCTGCGCAGTCATCCGATTTTGTTATCACTCGTATGATTACAGACGGAATTGGACTCCACTCAGTCCTATTACCATTACTTATCAAAGCATTATAAAATAGAAAGCAATATTTTAGTGGTAAGCAGTATGTGACCTTTTTCAAAATGCCTATTCTTTGCGATAATTTCTTGCATAATTTATCAATATGAGTAATAAATGCCAAGTCTTGGTCGAGCAATTTTGTCTTGATCTCATTGAGATGAAGTTTATTGGCCATTGCCCATTGGTTGGCCTCGGAGATTGCTTTAGTCAGAGATCTTTTTAAGGTATCAACGTTATCATAGTATGTAGCAGAAGTCAAAGTCGTGTCGTCAGCATAAAGATCAATTTCCGCACATGTTACATGTAGTGGAAGGTCATTGATGTAAGTAATAAAAAACAAGGGCCCAGAATTGAGCCCTGTGGTGCACCATGACGGACGCAAACAGTAGGGGATTCTTTGTTACCCAAAGATACCAACTGAAGCCTATTGTCGATATATGATTGGAACCATGCTAAGGATTCGCTGTCGAGCTCGTATACTTGAAGCTTTTGCAATATGATGGAATGATCAACCATGTCGAAAGCCTTGCAGTAATCAATTAAAATCAAGCCACTCACACGATCATTGTCAAGATTAAACAGCAACTCATCCATAATTTCAACTAAAGCAGTTTTTGTGCTATGTCGCTTCCGAAAGCCGAACTGTTTAGGATAAATTAAGGTATTATCGCACAGACAGCTATAAAGTGTGTCGTGTACATGCCTCTCGATTACTTTAGAAAGAACTGGCAAAACAGATATCGGACGATAGCGGTTCACGTTTTCCAAATCACCACCTGTAAATAATGGAAAGACTTTGGCAGTCTTCCAGCGTTGAGGAAAAACTGATTTCCTGAATGAATAGTTGATTAACTTGGCAATGGACGAGGCAATTACAGGAGCTGCTAATTTAAGCAACTGCGCGCTTGACTTGTCAATACCGCTAGCCTTGTTTGAACTTATTTCTGGACTTCCTGTACTCAGCCCAATCGCTGGGTTCCTTTGAACGCTTGGCTTTTTTCAGGAGCGTATCCCAGGAGCGTATCCCTTAGCCTCTGCTGTTTTAAAATTGCATTTGATATCCAAGGAGTTTGGCTCATCGTTGCCACCCGTTTTTTCGCCATGGACAATGTAGATCCAGTGCTTCATTAAATAAATTCTCCCATGATACTAACACATTATCGATCGATTTCATCAAAAACAAAAATAGTATCCCATGGGATCTGCTCAAGAGTTAACTTAAATTGTTCACCGCTAAACCTTTTTGTGTCACGATACCGAATAAAGGTGTTGCCCTTTGAAGCGTTAC
Organism: Catalaphyllia jardinei; assembly: GCA_022496165.2. Classification (NCBI taxonomy): domain Eukaryota; kingdom Metazoa; phylum Cnidaria; class Anthozoa; order Scleractinia; family Caryophylliidae; genus Catalaphyllia; species Catalaphyllia jardinei. The sequence goes on from JAEMPF020029977.1 coordinate 18,558, forward strand.
GAGTGCGACGCTCAAGAGTATTGTTATATGTTCTCACCGCAAACAAAGGTAAGTGATCAGCAAGCCCGATGACAGGGCAATTAATATTCTGAATTCTTTGAGGTTGATTGGAAAAGATATGATCCAGACACGTTTCGCTAATAGGTTTTGTTGGTAAATTTACGAGCTGAAAAAAATTCATAGTCTTCAAACCCTTGCTGAGAGCATGATGGCAAGATTTCCGTATAACCCCATGCATTTATTATGCATACTGTTCTTTGTTTAGCTAAACAATGGCCGAAACAATGGAACTCCTGCGAGACTTATCCACTTTGAATAACTTGAAATTTTGCCGTTTTTTTCCAATTGTCGCATTCTTTAAGACTTTTAAAATTTTGGCAAATTTTAGATTTAAATACGGAAAAACAAAACGTACGTTTTTGCGAATTTTAAGTCTAAATTCCGCAAAACGGAAAACATATATCATATTCTAGGGCGTATTGGGCTTATTATAAAATTGGGCGCAAGCTTGAAACTGCTTAAAATAACGGCGATTTTAGTCTAAGAGCTCGTTTTAAAGTGCTCAAAAATAGTGATTTAGGCCACCGCAAAGGCTGCTTGCGGTTAGCTTTAAAATGCTGCTCGGGTCATCGACTATTATTCCTATTTTGTAAATCAAAACAAAGTTAAATAAAAATTCTTGCTTACCTCTCGTCTAACTCCGCGTATTACTTAATTTCTGTCCTCAAATTCACTCCCAAGCGATGAACCTGTGTATCTTGTTTCTTTCCTCTATCAAGAAGCGATCGGAATACGGACAGTGCATACACTGGTAGGAAGAACAATTTACGCATCTTTGCGTACTACATATAATGTTGATGTTTCCAAAAGGATCATCCCCATAGTGCTTACGCCACAACCATTCCTGTAGGTCACGTTCGAAGAGATCTTTGGATGTTCCTGTACGAGGCATACTTTGTTTGACTCCCCACTATATATTTTTAATGCACTGGGTGTGCGCACCTGTGTCTGGGTAGACAAAGTTTAGGCTGTGGTTAACTGCGTAATGACTACAACCCTCGTCTTTTAGGCAGTCGTAAGCTTTTCATATGTGGCCCAACACGCTTGTATTCCCGGCAATATGTGGGCGCTTATGATGGGTAGAACTGTTTCCCTTTGCCCTTCCCAAACAAGGAAACAGGCTTTGGTCTTGCGGCAGATGCTTCCGGAAGACTTACAGTCCTTCGATGTAGCGACCGCAGTTGTACTTCGTTTTGCAAAACTTGGACTCTAAAGCAAGTAGAGGAAACACATTAAATTATCCCCCTTTTATTCAACAGCGAGCCAAGGATAACGACAAGCGATGCATGTTTTCGTGCAGCGTGAAACATGCATTTAACAGATGAAGAAGTAAATTGTAATGCAAATTTTATGCATTTGAACCAGTCAAGTAAAATAAAAATG
>JAEMPF020029977.1:25000-28862 GCA_022496165.2 Catalaphyllia jardinei
GATCAGTAAGCGCCAAAAGCTGATCCGAATAGCCGATAAGAGTGCTGACGGTTGGAGAGTAGTGGACGAATGTCTCTGATGAATTGGCCTCCGGTTCCGAGGACGAGAAACGGTTGAAGCGGGCTAAGGACGCGGCAAACCGTAAACGAAGGCTAGCCACGCAAGCTCGCCATGGGCCAGAAAAGAGAGTCAAAACCTCCCTCTCGTCAACAGATCACATTGCGGTTCTGGGGAAGCCCCCCCCCCCCCCCACTTATTTTGGGTAAAAAGAAGAAATGACAGGGAAAAAGGCCAGCAGTGCAAGTTAATCAAGACCGGGCCCCATTAGCTCAAGGTCCGGATCAGCAGCTATTTCGCGGTGAGCCTTCGTTTAGTATTATCTATTTACTTGTTCTTTTGTGTGTGTGTATTCCTCGTTTATCTGTTGTTTCTTCTAGTTGGGGTACTTTGTTTGCTCTCTATTCTTTAGGGTCCGCATGCGATCCACCCATACTTCGTTGTACCTGGTTTTTCGGATATTTAAGTGGTAAATAATTTACGTTCGTTTGAACGAGTTAATTAGAACGTAAGAAATTATTCTAGAATATTTCCACGGAAAGAACTCCTCTTGTCCTTATTTACCCTGTAGATCTTTGTTTAGAAATGTCAAGCGATTTCAATCCATGCCAATTTTGGCTTTTTGGCTGAGAAAATTTTCGAGCTTGATGTTTCGACACTTAGAAAAATCCGTACTCTGACTCCGGTGTCAACTCTCTGAGAATTTCTACAAAAATTGAAGTTTGAACCCTGTGAGAGTATTCGATATTTGCTCAGAAATGCGAAGCGATACTAAATACTTTTGTTGTGGACGAATTCTCTTGGCTTCGGAACACTATAAGAGCCTCGAATCACGGGTATGGTTGATACCCGGCAGTCAAAATTCATGAATAATGAATACATTCAATATCCACTAAAATGATCATTGAAGCCTTCCAAGAGTATTTTAGCATTTCGAGCTTTGGTCGGAAACAACAAACGAGCTTTTACAATGTTTGGTTTTGCACAAATTGTACAAACTTTGTGTGATTCACAGCCACGATAAAAACTAAATACCCGGCATTAAGAAATTCATCTCGTGTTTCCACCAAAATTCCATTTGGATCTGCTGAGATGTCGGTTTTAAAAATAAGTCCGCAATGCGTACATGTGTCTAGTGCTGGGTAATTGAGAAATATGTATATCGTTATACAGGATTGCGTTAGACTTCGTTTTCGAAATTAGGACTTCTCCGTTATAGAGTACAGGTGTGGAGGCTGGGGCATAATGTGAAGCTCCAACAGTCTAACAAAGAAATATGGCTAGAACTAACAAATGTATTGAAGGTGATATAGAAAAATAAGGAGGAGTAAAGGTTGGTCCGGCTTTGGGGTGTGGTTGAAATTAGTGCACACATTTTTCTGGAAGTAGTGCTAACAATTATGAATTTGATATTTTTAACATCACAGCGGCAACGATGAAATGAATTGAGCACAACATTATTTCAAGGCAACTGGTTGTAAATAAGAAATACAAAAAGTCTGTGTAATTTTTTAAGTTACTTAAAGAAGCATGTTTCTTCAAACATATGAGTTAAAAACTAGTAGTAATCAAAGATTATGAGAGCGCGTTCGACGCCCTATAAACTTTTATACAGATACCTTAAATGATTTCCCTAGCTGACTTTCAACCTCTAAAAACCATTTTCTTTTTTTTATCAACAGCCGGGGTTTTACAGAAAGATATTTCAGTGACAAAGTCCATAACATTCTGATTGAAGAGGTCCCAGTACAAACTACGTTGCGCGACGGCGCCAGTTTCCGTAGACTCACAAGTTTAATAGGACTAAAATATTTACATCAGCCTTCAGATTTCGTGCTAAATATTTGCACATTAACTTGTAATGTTTAAACGCAAGAGCTAATTGGTAAAAGTATATTTTTTACGAACATTATTCTAAGCAGGAAGCTCAAATATAAGCAAACATTCGCAATCGAGTGCTCGTTCATCGTAAACAAATTCCGTGCGACTGATTCGAGTATTTTCCCTAGCCTGATTAACAAAGTACACAGTATTTACATTTCCGTTCCCTGGTTCAGGTTCACTCTTATGGGTCTTGCCCTCAGAGTATTCTTCCACCGACTCCAAATAATATTCGACCGGATACGACTGACCTTTTCTGTCGCAAATTGAACTTATGCAATACAGGCCGGGAATCACAGCTCTTTCCACAATTAACATCCCAAAGCCTAGGCGATTGTGTTCGTGAACCTATAAAATAAACAAGCTCCTCGTGAGCCCTAACGAACGTTGAAATAATATCCTATTATTGAATATAATACTACTCAGCCTCAAAATTCCACGGCAAAAGTATCCAACGCTACGTCTGAGATCGAGAGCACATGGAAAGAAAGTCCAAAGTCTATATGGCTTGCTCACGTGCTCACATGTATCACATGTCTCAGTTACGGTACCAGTTAACTGGCCGTGACCATAGTTAATAACTATGCCGTGACATGCTCCTGCAAAAATTAAGCGATGTGACCTTTTTTGTGTTCTTACAGGAATGTGGGTTTTCCAGAATATAACCTTACACAGGACAACAAACTCTGCAGAGTCACAGGCCAAAATTAGGATTGCGTTCCACTTCGTCGAACGCAACAATAAAATGAAAAATTCATAAGAATAATTAAATGGCGGTTTGGTTACTAACATTCTCAACTTCTCTACTTCAGCAACTATAGATTATAAAAGGATGGCGAAGTAAACAGTATAGATTTTGTCTGCTTGAGAGAGTTCTTAAAACTTCAGCAGCATAGCCAGTTAGCTTGGTGAATACCATCTAAGTAAGATTCATTGTGATGTCGTTCTTGCCTTGCCAGTCTACTTGTAAATAACAGTTTCAAGTTCAACTAATAGCTTTCATCCAACTTGTGAATTAACAACAACAAACAAACAGTAAACAAACAGTTAACAGCCACCTTATTATAGTTATTTTAATAATTACAATAACGTGGCTGTTTACTGACTGAGATTTTCAACTACTTTGCTTCTTTGGTTACAAATTACACAGATGGGTTGTAAAATAAACAGAATAGAGTCTTTCTTCTTGAGAAAGTTCCCTTTTTTCAATACTTTGGCTAGTTAGCTTAGCGATTTGTTGAAAACTATGTCTAAACCAATTAAAGTCCATTTTGTTGTCATTCTTGCATAGGGCGGGAATTTTGGTTGATCGCTGTGGCCCGAGGGTAGGGCATTTGAATTATCTTGCTGTCCTGAGGGTAAGGATATTTGCATTTTTTTACGTGCCCGTGTTCACAAATCATTTCCCGGGGTGGGGAATTTCAGTCAAATTTGACCTCACATTTTTGCCCGGGAGTAGGGATTTGAAAGCATTTTTTTGGAAAATGTCAAATCCTCTCCCTATGCCCTGCCTTTCCCCACCCCCTTCCCGCCGGCTTGAAATTGATAGGTGCATAACCTGTACAAACTTGAAGATTTAGGAGTAGATTTCCTGAAAATGCGCTTTGGCTTGAGTCTAACTTTTCACTTTTTCAATAGCTTATAATCTTTTTTATCGGTAATCTTGACGGCTCTCGGTCCTTACGTTTTACCTTACTTTGCAATGTCTATCAAATTCTCTCCCACACAGCGAGCACACCTCCTCATCAGTGCAAACCATCGCATGCAAAGATTCAGTAAAAACGACCCTTAGGTGATATTTAACAAGATTACGAATTCTAGTATGACTTTGCCGGAAGGAAATCGCCACAGCTTTCGTATATGTTTGGCTAATGAAAGGTATTTTCACATTAAATCCTTCAGCGGACGAAGATTTTCTGCCGCC
>JAEMPF020029978.1:0-13056 GCA_022496165.2 Catalaphyllia jardinei
CATAGATACCTGTATTGCCCTGAATTACAGCCTGGAGGTGGTGTTCCACTTGGTGGAATAGGAGAAATAGTTGCAGTTGTATCTGGTCGACAGTTTGGTGTAAATGAGATGTCATCCAAAGCGATGTCTCCCTGAAATCCAGGACCGCGGAGGCCTTCAATTACTACTTGGAAGTTTACTGCGCTAACCAGAGGGATTTCTGCTCGTCTCCAAATGTCACCTTGTTCACCTGCATTAGACCAACCAAAGAGTACGTGATTATTTGAAAAGGATTGATTGTTACAACCTCCTTAGAATCATATTGAGGTCTCTCAAGCTACATTCATTAATGATCTCTAAGTATTCAAAGAAAACGACAAAACTTTTAAGTTTGAAAGACATGTTTCCAGAGAACCTATGTCATCCTCATTTGATTGACGCACACTTAAACGTTAGAAGCTGAAATTATTACAAGTAAGAAAATGCTAATTGTGATGAAATGTTTTTCTAATTGTGATGAATAGTGACAACATAATGATCCAAAGAGTGAAAGTGTGAGAATTATAAGTATAGTTTTAGATTTCCATGGAGTAATTGTTGATTCAAATAGGGTTGCCTCTTTGAAGAAGACTGGCCTCCTTTATTTTAGTGTTTGAAAAAGCTATTGCGACTTTACCTGTTCTGTTCCAAATGGTCCTCAATGGTCCTGTGACAGATGTCCTAAACCTGATGCTCAGTGTATCAACATCTTTACCAAACATGTGATACCAGAAACGCATAGAGCAGTTGTCATTCTGCCCAGAGGGGAGGAAAACAATGCTGCTCAAGCGAGCAGTGTCATTTGCTTTCCTTGGGGATGAAGTCTCGATATACACATAGTACCCCTTAGTAGTTCCTGAAAATCAGTAGTACAAAAACATCAGTATATGTTTTTTTGCCATTTAACATTTATTATTATACATTGAACTCACTATCTCATACAGTGAATTTTCGAAATCAGCGCCTGTGACGTCATCTGCAGATCATACAATAATCATGTCAAGGACACTCAAGGTCACGGGTAATCGTGTCATGCATGTCCGCAATGCATGATTTCTAATGATGATCATGTAAAGTTCGCGTGCTTTGTGTTGCATGCCGTCAATGAGGAAGCAGAACTATGACTTCCACTTTTTTTCGTACAATGTATAATAAAACAATTATTAGATTCCAAGATATCACAAACACCTCACGGAATAATTGTTTATAATATACTCTGAGGGTTACAATCAGTAATGGTTTTTGCCATATTCTAGAACATTCCAGTCGTCCTGTCGTTTTTTTTTTCCTCTATAAAAGTCCCAAACAACATAACACTGAAGAATTATTGCGTGATAGGATATCAAGCACGTTTTCTTTTGGTTGAAGACTAGAAACATGTTAATTTACATTAAGTTGCACAATGCACTTGCATGCAACCTTAATAGTTATGGCACTGGTTTACTCTTAATAGTTATGGCACTGGTTTATATCTCCTAGTGCAACTCACTCGTAAGATGAACAGACCAGCTTTAGATAACCTCAGGCAGACACTTGATGGAAGATTAGAAATGGTACTTGAGTAAAGTCTTCATGTACCAACAACTCCTTCAAGCTAACAATAAACAAGGACAGTTCATGGTTTTAGATTGAGACTGACCGGTGGTATGATCTCTTCCTGGTCCTGTCAGCCATGACAATGTCCCTCCACTGTCTCTTGTCCAGTCAAAGATATCATCAGTGTCTTGTGTCCAAGTACACAAATCTTTTTCAAAGTTGCATCTTTCTTTATACTTGGTACAAGTGGCTGGCAGTTCATCACTCTCATCACCACAATCATCAGAGAAGTCACAAACCTTAGAAGTTAGTTTTAGCTTCATTAAGTCTGTATTCAAGGTCTACGTATATCTGCAATCTTCATTCATTATATGCATGCTGTGGTATGTGCAGAATTGTATGGTGTATGTTCTTTATCATGGCCAGATAGGGAAACTATGGTCAAAGGGGATCTAACAGGTACCTTCCTGACTACGGGTAATGCATAGCAACTCATAAAAAAAAGGCACAGATAGCAATTGTTCAACTGCAAGGTAGCAAGAATTAACAATGCAGCACCTGGTTAGGTTTAACGCACGATCCTCTAGTGCAGCGGTACTCCCCTGAATTGCAAGGTCTAATGGGTGCTAATGCACAGCCTGGGAATGTGATGTCATCAACAGCCATGTCTGCAGCTTGGAGGAACTTAGATGCAACGAATTGAAGACTAAAATCTAGAAAGAATAAGAGGATGTTATTCTGTAATATGGTAACTTTACACCAGAATATATAAGTGAAAGTTAACGGTCAAGAAAGCATTTATCACTTTCAAGCAGGAAAGAGTGCTTTAATTAGGCGACAACTTAACACAAGTATGATACAATTTTCTTCTATTGTTGCTGCTAAAAGTCTCAAACTAAGACAAATAAGCATTTAACCACAAAGACCTCACTTTACGATTAACACCATCGTCTTTTTCATTGACCAAAACACTCCAAAAACTGTTTAGAACTGACAGCAAGCATGTTGAAACTCCACACATCATAAGTGAAGTGCTTAATATATGCATGACCATGCGCAAATTAACTTGCCTTTATCCAGATGACCGAGTCCAACTTCTGCCTTATTCCATTTATTTCCTTTGTTGCCAGTGACTTCAAACAGGTTGGATGTTGATCCTTTGTATTTAAGCTTCAGGTAGAGTGTTCCCGTCCAACTACTGCTGCTTGCAGTGTACATGTGATAGTAGAAACTCACAATGCAACCTGGTCCTGTTCTGGTCATGTTTGGACTTTGTAAAGTTGCATCATCAAAAAATGAACCAGCGCCAGAGTGGACATAAGCATAGTAACCTTACATTTAAACACAGAGCATTAATTAAAACCAAAATGAAATTACTACTGGTATAAAAACGATTGTACTGATTGTACTTGTTAACTGTCTGTCTAAAAACAATCAACAGAAGTGAACCACTACTATAAGGTACCTTTTGAACATCAGAGTTTGTATAATTAATTCTTGAAATCACATGAAAAAGGCCTTTAAACCATTCAAGCTCAACTGTTAGCCTTGAAAGTACAGTAAAACATTGAAAACATTGAAAGGAATTTGACAAAGAATTTAACACAAGGAGCATAATGTACAGACTTAACATCGATTCAGTGGATTGAAAACTTCACCTTTGCGTCTTCCCTATAAAATTCATATCAAGGAAGAAAAAATCATTTGATTGCTTACAAGAGGCATTGCCACATGTGTGGTCGACACTGGGTCCAGTCCCAGCAACAATGGTGGTACCCTTGTTTCTGTCCCACTTGTATGCACCTAGGCTGGTGTCTTTCCAACCACACAAACCAGGTTCAAATGAACAGGGACCTTGGGAAAAGCAATTGAGAATTTTATTATAACTGACATAATAACTTGACCAACAGCGGCCGGATTAACAAATAGAGTCAATTTACACCAACGGTGAAAATTTCAAGTCCTGATGTCAAAGCTACTCAATTCATTGCATAAGTAATATGAATATCATTGACACACTTGTTTAACAACCAGGTTAAAAGGTACTTGTGTAAAGGATGCACGGGGAATGTCTGTTACATAATAAATCATTATTAGCCATAGTCACCACCAGAGCAGAATTTAACCAGGAAGATATTCCATCTACTACTACTACTACTACAAAAATACCAACTCAACTCGCGGTCTTTAGCGCCGAGTACTGGGCGGTTGTAGCCGTAACGTTTAAGACACGGCATACCGTACTCTTGTACCGCCTAAACTCGAATGCGCGTCCTGTGTATGGAATCCATACAGGCAACAGAACATAAACAAAACTGAATCTGTCCAACGAAGAGCCGCTTGATATGTCTTTAACGACTACTCACGTTATAGCCACGTTACACCAATGATACTAAGTCTTGGATGTGACTCGCACCATCACCGAAGACTTCCTTCACAAGGCACCATGTTTTATAAAATTTACATCGGCCATGTTGGCATATCACTTCCACCTTATGTCATACTGAATGAAAGACCATCAAGAGCTCCGAACTGCTGTCCTCTCAAACAAGTATAAACGTTCTTTTTATCCGTGGACAATAGCTTTATGGAAGAATATACCTCCGAGCTTCACAAATATTGATAATTTAGATTCATTTAAATCAAATGCTCTCTCATTTGTTAGGTCAGATTAGTTCATACTAATTTTATATTACATTATTTATACTATTTTGTTTTCATAAAGTTATTATTACTTTATTTATTATGTTATTTTATCCTACGTCTTATGTAAATTATTTATTATGTCGTAATTATCCATCCTAGTATAGTCATTACTGTTTTAGGAGCACCACGATAAAGATTTAAGACTACTCTTAAAATACATGTATATACACTTGAACTATAGCTTGCTTGTTACATACCACAGCCGGATTCATCGGAACCATCTCCACAATCATCTCTGTAGTTACAAACATATCCCGAGTCAATACACGGGCCATTGGAGCACTTGAATCTAAATCCCGGACATGCTGGAGCAGTTGGACCTGCTGTAGTTGGTGGAGGAGCTGTTGGAATCGGTCCATTGTAAGATCGACAGAACTGCGTCAAAGACAAGTCATCAATGGAAATATCTCCTTGGTAGCTAGAACCGCGAACACTTTCAATAACAACCTGTAAAACGTCAAAATATTTTTCCAAACTTAGCTTGATGTACTCGAATTTATAAAGACACAAATTGCTGTGTGGGCGCCCAATCCAACAGACGTTACCAATTTATTATTTGGAGAACGTTCTTAGGTACTAATGATCTTGAGCATCATCAAACGTATTGTTAGAACAAATCTTGTTCATACCTGGAATGGCACGGTACTCTTAAGAATAACCTCAGCGCGATCCCAGAAGTTGCCAACATTTCCTGATCTTGAGTACACGAGAGTCTCAGCACAACCATTACACGGCCGAGTGTAAACATTTAGAGAGCCAATATCCGATCCAAACATGTGGAAGTAGAACCGAAGTCTACAAGACGTATCATCCTGAGGTAGACTAGCTAAAAACCCACTCGCTAGTCGAGCCTTGTCACCTTTTTGACGCGGCCAAGAAGCTTCTGAGTACAAGTAATATCCTACACAACAAAGCACAGAGTCAGAAGAGAGCTCTTCTAGTGAAAATATTGCAGCTGAAGAAAAATAGATGTAATTTTCGGTCTACTAAATAAATTTAAAATAACTATAGTATTCTAAGGATAAAACTGTTATCTGGTTTAGCAAACCAACCACGCTAACACAGTTAATAAATTACCAGCTGAGCTTCCCAAGGTGTGGTCAAACATGGGTCCTGTCCCAAATGAAGCTGTTGACCCTTGGTGTCTAGTCCACTCAAAATCATCATCAGTTAATTGTGTCCATTGACATAACGATCGCTCAAAAGTACATCTGTATAGAAATGAAAATAAAATGCAAAGCACTCCCCAAAAATAGCAAAACTAAATACTTGAACTGTTAAGTATCACACTCCATTAAGACATTTTACCTATAGTTGTAACTGTAGCAGTTCAGTTCGTCTGAATTATCTCCACAGTCATCAGTATAATCACACAAGCGTGAAGGATCAATACACGAGCCCCTTGAGCATCGATGCTGGCCTCTTTTACAGCTACTGACAATTGGTGGAAGGTTACAGTTTACAAAGCTTATGTCATCAATAGCAATGTCACCAAATACATTATAGCTCCTCTCAGCCTCAAAAATGACTTTGAAGGGTGTAGCATGACGGCCTACATACAGTTTTCCTTGCAGCCACTTTTTGCCTGGGAAAGTGATAGAAACTTAGTGGGATAGGATAAAACATAGTGCCTTCTACCAAAAATAACTAAATAAATAATTAAGACTTAATGACTGGTCCCGAGGAACGTACCCTGGGCGGAGCGGAAGGAAACATTGAGATTAGAGTGAAACAAAATTCAATGGTTGCAAAACGAAGAATTCGCGTGCACCGGTGGTTGTCGGTCAACTTTCGTGGGTAAAATTGTACTCTACGTCAATTTTGCAATATTACCCGTTCAGAGATTGTTTGCAGTTTTATTCTGTTATGCCATGAAACCTCAAAGTAATTAACTATAGTGCGTGCTGAAGGGGAAAAATTTCAGTTATATAACTATGACCCACTTAACTCGGAAGATGACTTCCGTTCAGGTTGTGGAAACGTCAGTCACCAACAACAAGTCTTTTGGGAGCTATCCTCACCCGGACCATCACAATATACGAACTACTGATACACCTGCTGAATTCAAACTATTTACTCATGGTACTGTATAGTACGGGGCAAAAGAAAGAAATGCTAATGAATTTCGTCGAACTCACTCTTCGCTCTCACATAATGTTGTCAAGAATTCAACAGTTCACAAAAGAAAGACACCAGAATTTTATCTGCCTTACCTTTGTTACCAATTTCTTCAAACAATCTGCTGTACGTCTGCCCAACTTTGACGTAGCCATACAGAGTACCAATTCCAGTACCATACATGTGGTACCAGAAGCTAACAACACAGGTGGATGAAGACTGTTTCAACCAGGGACTCTCCAACGTGGCTAGATCCCAGGACTTTCCTTGAGAGGCCTCTACATACACATAGTAACCAAGAGCGGTGCCTGAGAGCAATCACAATGATTGTTAAATGAACAATAGTCGATTATTACTCATGCGATTTCAGAAACACATAAGAAATAGAAAACATGTACCGTGTTTCTGTCGAGTTATAGAAACAAAGTTTGGGAAAACGAGAAATGCTGTGGGAACACGAGCTGTAGGCGAGTGTTTCCACAGCTTTCTGAAGTTCTCCCAAACTTTCACGAGTGTTTCTCTAACTCGATAGAAACACGGAGAACATGTTTTTTTTATTTCGTTTAGAAAACATCGCGACGAATAAGGGGAAAACACTGACTTGTTCACTTTTATCATCAAAATGTAAATTCTCTTTGCTCGCCCCATCATTACAACAGCTCGTGCTAGTTCTGTGTGTCTATCAAGTTACAGAAACGCGATTTTTAACCAATCAGCGCGCATATTTTCTTGGGGCTGATTTTTAAATGCTTGTAAAGTTCCCTAGCACTGTTCTAAGTAATGATTCATTAATTGATTAACTTATGTAATTCTTTGGACTGATCAAAACTGAGCATCTAAACCACTAAACATCATCAGTTACCCCATGTCGCCAGTTATGTAAAATAAATGCGAGGTACATCCAGTCTACATCACAGAACACTACCGTTTAGAACGGCAAAATGTTTTCACTTGGTTACCCTGCTCAGACAACGCTGTTGTTCTGCGCATAATTAACTTTAGATCAAACGAAAACAGCTTGCAAATCTGGCAAAACTAATGTCGATTACCTAGTGTGTGATCCGCAGTTGGCCCCGTGTTACTGGATGGCGTTCCTCCACGATCTCTGTTCCAGTCATACGCACCTTTGCTTGTGTCATTCCATCCACACAGTCCTTAAAAGAGAACATTTTAGACGTCATTTCACAGAACATTCTTACAGTACATTCATATTTCCCACCTTCCTGCAGTTTACCGTGGACTTCTTAAGATCAATGTGATAAAAACAGACAGCCAAATACTTTGCTTTTCTACTATGCATCAATATCATGTCACTTCCCATTGGTAAAAACCGTAAAGATATTATTGTCATAAATCAGAGGCTCTTCACCTTGTTCAAATGTACAGTCTCCGCAGTTCTGTTCATCGCTGTTATCACCTGACCCACAGTCATTGACAAAGTCACAGACCTTGGTTGAACTCACGCATGTACCAGACTTGCACTTCACAGCACATGGGTCGGGTGAGGGACTGGGTGTGGGGGCTTTAAACACGGGAGGAAAGAGTATTAACAACTTCAACTACACCTGTATAATATGACTTGCTCACTTAGTGGTAGCTCAAGCTTCTACAAGACTTTGACTAAGTAACTAACAATACATTGTTCACTGGTGTTCGACAACTGAACAAAAAGAAGAGGACAGAAAGGACAGGATCATAATTTGGAGAAAACTGTAAGATATAAAATGAGAGGATCAAGCTGCAAATATCTAAAGTTGTGAAAATAAGTTAGATTAAGTTGTGTAACTTTTTCCCTTGACAAAATGCCAAGCCATCATGAAAACAATCTCGGGTTAATAACAACAATAAAAATAACAATAACAATAACAACAACAACGATAATAATAATAATAATAACGATAACGATAATAATAACAAGAACAACAATCATAATAAAAGCGTTTTACAGAAAAAAAGGAAAGACAAACAAGTAAAAACAACAAAGTAAAAATAATAATATAACATACCTCACTACAATAGACCATACTTACAAAACAAAGAACGACTATTGGCTAATTTTCTAAAAAAAAAGCTCTTAAGGGCCTTCTAAAAACTTTCAATCAAATTCAGTCTGCGCAAATTAAAGCTAAGGTGTAAAACCCAAACAAATGTGACAGGTTATTTCCGTTTACATATCTGAGAGATTGGTTACAAAATTAAACTACAACTCAACCCACGATTTTACTACTGTCACTTACTTGGACAAACACCTGGTGTCACAACTACATCATCAATAGCTATATCACCATCATATGATACACCAACTGTAGCTTCAAATACAACCTGCAATAATACTTAAGTAGATTAGTCCAAAATCTGAATCAAGACCCCAAGGGATTTTTTTCATTCCTAGATATTTTGAAAGAGGGTAAGGGAGAGAAGGTAAGAGTTGTTCATTCCAATTATATAGAAACACGAACGAAAAAACGACTAATTTAAGTGATTTGAAGCACACAATTTAACTCGTGCTGTGGAATGTGTTGCACTGATTTTCTCGGGTAAATCCCTTGTGATATAATAAGTCTAATTGGTAAACCATTCAGTCCACATTTTGAAAGTCGTAATTAAACATGATCTACATGTACCACTTTTTGTTGACCTGTTAGACAAATAACATAGGATAATTGAAAAATTTCGCGGCGTTCGTTCCGAGCTATTCAAACTACAGTTATCTCTCAGATAGTCAGGAACTGCAAGCCGTTTCCTCTTGAAGAGTATATAGCATTGGGCTACAGAGTTTTAACCCATGTAAACGAAGGCAAGGACGATGCATGTTTTCACTCTAGCTTCCTTTTCTAACTCGCTGATTCCAATCAACGTGAATGGTACGTAGTAAGAGAAACTAGGGCGGCCAATAATGAGACAGGGCAGACGGATAATCAATATCCTTGATGTCATCCAATAACATACCTCAAAATTATCTGGACTGTTAAGCTGCACGTAATTCATCAACCAAACATCTCCATGGTTGAGCTGTTGCGTCCACAAGGTTTTATTGTAAGCTTTTAGGGGGTTGAATGGATAAATCTTGATTATAACTTTAAGCGAGCCAACACTGTTGCCATACATGTGATACCAGAATTTCAAGCACCAGTAGTGGCTATTGGACACTTTAAATCGATCTGAAACAAGTCTGGCAGCTTCTCCTTTCACTCGTGGTGAAGATGCCTCAATGTACATATAGTGACCTGTAGAAACACAAGTTGTAAGTTTTCAAACCTTGATATTTAGACCTTCACTTTTGAAACCTTTAATTGAGTGTTCCAAATAACATCTAAAGTAATATATCACGCACGGAAGACCTTGTTTAACCACAAACACCGAGAAAAGAGTTAAAAACACGACGCGCAGCAGAGTAGTTTTGACGGGTTTCGAAATGTTTGGAAATGCGATCAGACACTGTCTTGAGTGTTTGACAGAAATAAAATCGTAAAAAAACTCTATGCTAACTAACATCAGTTATCCGAACACCGCGACAATCATAATTTCTTTAGTTCCAGATTGATGAATAACTGATTAATGATTTGAAAATGCACAGCAAAAGGACCTTCTTACCAACAGCAGAACCAGTTGTGTGATCAGATGACGGCCCAGTGCCAACACTTCCAGTGTGACCAGTATTTCTCTCCCAGTCAAAGTCGTCGTCAACCAGTTCATTTTGATAGGCGCACAATCCTTTCTCAAAATCGCATGAACCAGGAGGTGGGCAGGGACCATCCTTGAGAACTGTATCATCGATGGCTATGTCTCCACGATATCCACGCCCTCGAATACCCTCAAATACAGCCTGAATGGCCAGACAACGAAACAACAACAGTTATACACTAGAAAAATCCTTCCCGCTTTCCAAAATTCTATTACACTTACAGCAAAATGAACTCAACGCACATACCCCTGTTTAATCATACACAATATGTTGACATTACATTATATGGTTACTCTTTGCATCGTGTTAAATACAAAAAATTTTGCACTTTTTTTACAATTTGATGCCACAAAAGGTGTTTCAAAAATAGGAATGAGTAAAATTAAATCAAACCATGTGCCTTAATTTGCTTGATTTATGTTCTTTTCAATTTCACCTGACCTGTAACACAAAAATGTAATAAAATACGTACAGAACTGCAGCTTGGTTTCAAAGAAGTCTGGAAATTTAGTGTCCCAAATTACCACCTTGCCAAAATAACTGAATGATGGTTCTGTAATTAAGGTTTGTTATTAAGGTACACATGTCTACTGCTGTAAGGTTTGATAATAACTACTCACCTTCCACTGCATGTTTGGGCTCTGTACAGTTATCATTGCTCTCAACCATCTGTTCCCCTGGTTGCCGGATTGAAACCAAACTTTATTTCCAAGCGTGTTGCCACGTTTGATGTACACATTCAATCTGCCAATACCGCTGCCATACATGTGGTACCAGAACTCCAGGCATTTTCCATTTCCATCAGTAGCGGGATACGCTAGAGACTCGAGACGAGCATAGTCCCCTGGTTTACGAGGTGCGGATGCCTCAGTGTACATGAAGTGTCCTGCAATGGCATAACGAAACTCAACACACACAAGGCAAAAATGCTATGCTGAAGAGGCAATTATACTGCATTTGTGGTCAAAACAATGTTAACCTATAACAAATGAAGAGCTGTTCGGAAAGGTGTACCTTTGATGTACTAGCCCCACTAGCCACAAGCAATTTCTTACTACCATGATCTCTTAAAAAACAGAATCCACTATGCTGACTGACAGAAAAATTTACTAGCCCCACAATCCATAATATATGTTTGCCCCACTGAAGAGCTCAAAGGATTCACCTAGGGCCTACACCTACACTATTTTAACTTAGTGTCACCCAACAACTGGACTAAAGCAAATCCTGCATTTTAGTTGGCTGCGCTACTAGAGGACTATTAGCAAGAGTAGCGAAATTCGCCTGTTTTTCTTTCGTTTTATTTCCCCAAAAAATACTTCTCCAACTTGGATTTGCTAACTTTATTATTGCCTTTTCTGTCCGACTAGTTGGATGATACTAAAACAATTAGACCTTCGCCCTCAACGGCCACGGGTCAATAGCCCATGAGGCTTCATGGGCTATTGACCCGTAGCCCTTGCGGGATACTGGTCTAATTTTTAAATATAATTTATACCAGGACAACACGAATACCTCTAAAAGTAAATACGATAAAAAACAGTTGGTGTTGAACATGGAAGAACATTTCAACGTTTCCTTCATTTGATAAACGAGAAGACTTGACTTACCAAAAGATGTCCCGTAAGTGTGATCATAAGGCGGCCCTGTTTTACTTGATGTGGTGTTACCACTTCCTTTAGTCCAGTCAAAGATGTCTCCTTGATCTTGAGTGAAGCCACAGATTTTGGAATCCTCAAAGTCACAGTAAGCTTTAACAAACAAAACACAAAATTAATCTCACCAAAAAGAAAAGCAAGACAAGAGACTCCAGCAAACTCTATGAAAATCTTCTTAGAGAGTGAGATTATTCCTAATCATAATTATTTCTAGACTTCTCTTTTGAAGCTTATTTAGTTCTCTTTAAGTAGTTACCATAAGGATACTAAAGCACAAAACATTCAAGAATTTAGCTTACGCAACAGAGGACAGGAACCATCTAACAGCCGGATATCATCCAGAGCTATGTCACCTTGGTAACTTACTCCTCGTGTTCCTTGGAAGGCAAACTGTAGAAAGAAAATACGAGTGAGCCTTCATTGACATAATTACTCATGTATAATAGAGCATCTCATACCTGTCGTTTACAGTAATCATCGTACATGCACGTGAGTGAATGATAATAATCTTTATGCCGACTTCATTATTATCTAGTGAGTAACAAAAGGGTCCTATAAAACTAAGACTACAACCATTGATGAAAAGAATAGTTTCCATGATAAATACTTAAACAAATCAGAACAACAACAAAGAAAACTTTAGAATAAACCTTGTTAAATTTTCTTAACACATCAAAGGTTTTGCAATTGAGCAGGGTTTTACTGAATGCTTAAACTAACTTCTTACAAGGCAGGCAGCCATAAAAATTTGGCAAGTGCAGAACAAGTACACAAAACTTATATTCATTTAGAGACACTATCATAATGTTACTAGCCCACCTGGAATGGAGTTGTACTTGTCACAGCAATCTGCCCCAGTCTCCACCTGTTTCCCTGGGTTCCACTTTTAGTCCAGATCGGTGATGGAGGAAGCTGCTGCCCTTGTTTCATAAACAAATTCAGTGTGTCTACATGCTGTCCATGCATGTGATACCAGAACTGCAAACAAACCATGTTGTTGGGTTTTCCTGACGTTGTAGGAACTGCTGGACTATACAGGACAGCGGTGTCATTAGGAGACTGCCAAGATGTTTCGATATACACGTAATAACCTGCGCAAACCAAAATACGTTCATGAAAAGGTTGGCACAGCCGAGGTGACTTGTCATTTACAATACAATATTATTTAACCTGTTATATAGTTTAGTTCATCTACCTAACAAATATGCCATGTCAAGTACCCATTCTTGTCAACAAATATTATCATGTGCATGGACATTTTTTTTTTCCCGTGAACTATCACACGAATATAATTTGGTTTTATCAACTGAGTTGATAATGTGAATTAGCCACCGT
>JAEMPF020029978.1:13456-28854 GCA_022496165.2 Catalaphyllia jardinei
ACGGTGGCTAATTCACATTATCAACTCAGTTGATAAAACCAAATTATCTTGTAATACTCCCACCGACGCAGCACCACAGTTTCTTTAGAAACTTACCCCCTGTCACACGAATAGGCCAATAAGGTTAGGGTTAGGTTAACACCATGTCAGAATTGTTAGATACTCATAATGGCCTCTTCAAGTTTTACTTGCCCTCTATACACACGGAAGGAACGAGTTAAAAGGACAAGATGTTCTGTGCTGGTCTTAACGCCGCGCAAGTTCAATACAAAAAAAGCCCCGTAGCGGATTACTTTAGATAATCTGATTAATGTGTTGACCTTTCTGACTTCCAGTTGTGTGGTCAGAAGATGGACCGGTCCCAATTGATGGTGAACTGCCAGACTGCCTTTTCCAGTTAAAGTCATCTTCCTTGGAGTTGTTCCAGTTGCAAAAGTCTTGCTCAAACGTGCAGTCCCATTTGGTTGGAGGCTGCGTAGTTGGTGGAGCTGGTGTTGTGGGGAAGGGTGTTGGCCTAGTAGGTCCATGGAAGCACCAAGGGACATTAGGAACAGAGCTGTCCCAACAACATCCACGAGACTGGCACTGAACAGAAGAAATTCCAACAAAGCCACAGTCTTGCCTGAAGAGTGAAGTCATGAAAACATGGGAATTAATATCAGATAGCAAAATGAAAAAGATTACTTCTACATTTTCATTCATTTATTCTCTAACAAGAAGTGCTAGTCCAAGAATTGAACTTATCATACGATTGTCTAATTTACATCGTAGGTGTGTCACTCAGTTGACGTTCTTATCTGTAACAGTCTGTCAATTGAATACACAGTAAATGTCAACGTACATCTACTAAGTAAATGTTTCTAGCCATTGTTGTTGCTGCATGATCATTGGACAATTTCACTTAAAAGGTTAAATTATTCCTGCAGGTACACTATTCTGAGGGGATTGTAATAAACAAATCAAAGCTGCTTTCCCAAGCTGTGCAGTAAGTCGCAAATTGTATCTTGTTGCTTTAAACTGAAAGGAAACAACTTGATCCATACCACATAAGTAACAGCAAGGTGTTAATATGCCACTTGCCACAGGAACAGTTCACATGATAACAATCTGCAATGGTCTGAAGCCTAAACGAAACTAGCTTAGATTTTACCTTTTGGCTGGAATGATGCTCTTGCATGCACTAGGATGATAAAAGCAGTATGGAACATTTGGAACAGAGTCATCCCAGCAACATCTTCTCAGACCCACACATACAGCCTTACTGATTCCCACATAGCCACAGTCAACTCGTTTGTATGCATTCACAGAGGAACACAGTCCTACACAGTAGCCATCAGAGAACAAAACATCATCGATAGCAATGTCACTGCGGTAGTCTTTTCCATTAACACCTTCAAAAATCATTTGATAGTTCGTTCTACTAGTAATTGTTACTTCTGCTTTTTTCCAGACATTGCCCTGTAACAGAAAATGTGTGAATTTTAGCAAAGTAAGTTTAACTAAGTAAACATTTTCCAGCCAACGAACACATGGAAATTAAATTCACCTGTGAGCCATTGAGGTTCCAAACCAAGGATTCTGGCTTGCCAACTTGCTTCATGTAGACGTTCAGGTTTGCAACAGTAGCACCATACATGTGAAACCACCATGACATACATTTCCCAGTTGTGGAAGAAAATATTCGACTTCTCAGCCTAGCAACTTCACCGTTCTTCCGTGGACTTGATGTTTCAATAAATGCGTACGTTCCTTAAAAGAGTGAAGGAAAAATTTAACTGTAAGAATACATTTACCACTAAATCTTACTTGATTTCATTGATTTACCACGTGCTTTAACAAATGTCACAAAAGGTGCCAACGATAAATTGAATGAGGTTCACTCATCATTTTCCTGTTTTGTCACCAAACAAGTTAATGACTACAACAAGCAACCACTCTTTACAACAACAAGCAACCACATAATGACATTTTTGCACTGCCAACATCGGTAGACTCTTTTTCAAACTTACCAACGGCTGTTCCTGTCGTATGGTCAGTTGATGGTCCTGTTTGCCAGCTCGGTGTTGACCCACTTCCCAGTGTCCAATCAAAATCATCGAGACCCACTGATCTGTTTGCGTTGGGTACATTGAGCCAAGTGCAGAAACTATTTTGTTCAAAGTCGCAACTTCCTGTGTTTAAAAAGTAACGATTAACCCAAGAGACCTCTATTTTTTTGTGAATCAGCTTGGATAATGATAATGCAAAGTTATAAAATAAGAGTGACCTTCTGGCGGACACGGGCTGTTATCAATCCAGAAGTCGTCAATGGCAATGTCGCCTTGATAGCTCTGTCCTCTGATCCCTTCAATAACAATCTTTAAGAAAATCAAGATAAATTGAAAACCAGTAAAAAATGGCTGACTGAACAACACTAGGAAATAAAAGCGCGAATCAAACATCGTACCTGGAATTTATTATTTATTTTGATGGGGGCTCTGGCATGCAGCCAGAAATTGCCTTGATCGCCAGTCTCATTCCACACCTTAGTACCGATCGTTAAACCATCTTTGATGTACACATTCATTGAACCAATGTGGCTGCCAGACATGTGATACCAGAAGTTTAAGCATTTGCCATTCGGAGCTGCAGGATATAGAGGACTAATGAACCATGCTTTGTCATTTGGTTTGCGTGGTAAAGATGTTTCAATGTACATGTAGTAACCTGTGAAGGAAAATAGAGCAGAAAAATTGACCAACCTGGTACGCCCCGGAATAGTTGCAGGAATCTACGATTTAAGGCAATTTTTGTTTTTTGACGTGCTAAAATTTTGCAACTAGAATCACAACAAACCGTTTCTTGTTCCAGTTGTGTGATCAGTAGTGGGCCCTGTGCCTAAAGAGGGTGTCCCTCCGCTGTCACGTTTCCAATCAAACTGATCTCCAACTGTATTTTTCCATGAGCATGTATCAGTTTCAAAATCACAGGCCTGTAAAGGCGGACATGGCCCATCAGCAACATCAATGTCATCAAGGGCAATATCTCCCATGTAGCTACTTCCACGAACACCCTCAAAAATGATGTAAAAGGGCTGGTTACTGATCAGGACGACTTGAGCATAGCGCCACTTGTTCCCCTGTGTGCCTTTGCGACTCCAGAGACTATCCAATAAAAATTTCAAAAAATAATAAAACTATTAACTCGCTGGCTATTATTCTTTGACCACAAAGGATTCCCTAAAAAAACAATCTTGAACGAGTGTTTTAAATGCAATATTGTTCCCTTTAGAACTGTTACTATTTGAAAGTTAAATCAAATAAGAAACGGCAGTATGTTGCACGGTTATGAGACGACAGCAAAAAAATGTCAGCCTTCGCGTTTACTTTAAATACCTTAATCTCTACACCTATTCTGTGCTCAGCCACCTGGAAAGTTTGTTAATTGATACAAAATTCAACACGATTAAATACGTGTAATTAATCAAACCCTAATGCAATTCTTTAAATCCAATATAGGTACACAACATAAAATAATGCACATCGTGAAGAAATTAAGTCTTTTAATTCTTAATGGCTTACCTAAACTGTGAAGAACCAACTTTGCGGTAGATATTCAGTGTGTCTACATGGTCACCCCACATGTGGAACCAAAACTTTAAGCACCTTCCTTTGGTCACAGTTGTTGGTTGGATCAGCCCACTCTGAAGCCAGGCTTTGTCCTTGGGATTACGAGGTGAAGATGTTTCAATGTATACATAATAACCTGAAAGAAAAATGTGAGTAGTGCAAATAATCATACTATGGTTAAAATACTATGCTAGATACTTAACGGCATTTCTACACAAAGTAGTGCTTAAAATATGACATCGCACTTTAGAGAACTGAGTGGATTGTCAAAGGGATAGCAAATCCTAATAACGTTTTGTGATTTTCCCGAAATGCAAGGCCAGAAGTTGAAAAGGCTGAACAACTTTTTCAACCGTAAGACCAGAATCTCAGTGCATGCATAACTTATACCTTGCAGGTCATTAATAAAGTGTACCTTTAGCAGTTCCCAGGGTGTGGTCGACGGTTGGTCCAGTGTTCCATGAAGCTGTTCCTCCTTTGCTTCTTGTCCAGTCAAAGTTGTCGCCTTTAAGGTTTGTCCATGAGCAGAACCCTCCTTCGAAAGTGCAGTTGTTGATGATTGGCGGAGGTATTGTGGGTGGGGGTGTGGGTGGTATGGCTATAGATGGTACAACAGAGCACGTAGATGTCACAAATGAAATGTCATCAATTGCGATGTCACCACTGACACTTTTTCCACGTACGGCTTCAAATACAACCTGTAGCAGAAGAGAAATAATTTTCAGTTACAAATTAAAGTAATTAAGAGAACAATAACTGCGATTCCTTCTAAACGTGTTACCTGGTACATAACTCCACTCGTCACAGGCGCCTGGCCACTATACCACTGGTTCCCAAAGTTTCCACTAAGCTCCCAAATGGCAGTTTCTGATTGGTTTCCTGGGCCTGTCTTGACCAGAATTCTAAGTGTGCCGATTGTAGCACCATACATGTGGTACCAGAACTTCACGCATCTTCCACGTAATGTGGTTGGTACAAAATCTTCACTTAGAAGACGGGCCTTGTCACCTTGCTTGCGTGGTGCGGATGTTTCTATGTACATGTAATGACCTGAAACACAAACAGTTCCCTTCTGTGAAAACAACACAATCTGTCGATAATAATCTTCCCAATGCTCTTAGGTGTCTTTGAATACTGCGGGATACCCAAAAGATTCCAAATATCCCCTGACGCCTTCCGAAGTAAATGATGTAACAGAGAATTAACTCTGAAGTGTAAATTTTTCATGGGTTAAATTAGCACTAAAATTTACACTTCAGAGTTAATTCTCTGTTACACCATTTGTGTTGATAGTGCTACGCGGCACAACATTCATATGTAGCCTTCCGAAGTAGTTTGTTTGACAACATTACTTAACAGTTTATAACAGTATAAGCCTCCTTAAAGGAACCCTTTTCCACAAAAACAAAGGTAGTAAAACAGCAAACTGTTTGTTTAGCTTCCAGTATAGCAGAGCTGATGACTACTTGCGTTCGAATCCTGTTCACTTTAAACTTTTTTTAGGCTTTACCTTCATTACTACTTAAAGCTGAGTACACTACGGCCATGATCATTCATGCTTTTCAGATAAAAATCTTTCATATTCTCACTCGCATCAACAAATTACTAGTATACTTAAGCACGAGTGAGAGTCTCATGTACAAAACAACGGAATCACCTAAAAAATGAGAGAATGAACTTGCCAATTTACCTAGACCAGTTCCTAGAGTGTGATCAACCTTTGGTCCTGTCTGCCAGCTTGGTGTATTTCCTGCATTTCTTAACCAGTCAAATTGGTCCTCAGCTTGAGTATTGCTGTAGGTGCACATTCCACTCTCAAAATCACAATCCCCTTGAAAGATTAGAAAAAAAGCATATAACAGAAAACCAATTACTCTGCCATCCATCTCATTAAATTTATGTACTAATTCTTTCCACAGGAACATGGATCTTTCCTCAGCTATCACAGATTTCAGTGAAGAAAAACAATCACGCATGTGAATTTACTAAGTTTGGATTCAACAGCAGGTTGAGTTTTAAATCATCAGTGCCATACCTTGACCTTGTATCTAAATAATGCTTTCATGACCTTAAAGAAACCTAGTCAGCCTCTTCCATTTTCGATGCCATCAAAATTAATAATACTGCATGGTAAAGCGAAATCTTTCTGCTTTACTGTAAGTAGGCTCGATTACCAGCCGCTGTCCGGGAAAGGCGTCAACGCTTCTCCCCCGGACTCGAGAAAAAATCTGAGTCCCCGACAGGAATCAAACCGGGCGGGTGCTCCATCCACTGAGCTACGAGAACTCATGGACAGCGAGGCCATTTAACATAAGTATGTTCATTTGGACACCTGTCACATAACTCTCCATTCAGCAAAAATGTCAACACTAACATCGGTCACAAATTCCTTGGCCTTACTTTAGTAGTTTCGCAGTGGTTTCAACATGCTCCGAATATAATATAATAGCCAAACTCTTGCGTATACACAAAAACAGAGGTATAGCTGACTAGGGTTGTCTAAGTACAGTCTTTTCTTGTCAAAAGGGGTGCTGAGAAATGTTTTACTGGCCACATCACAAGGAAAGTGATAAACTGACTCATTAAGGTTAAAATAAACACAACATAGTCACCTGGATATGGGCATGGACTCTTGATTAACTTGAGGTCGTCAATAGCGATATCTCCTTGATAGCTTTTCCCAACAACACCTTCGAAGACAATCTACAGAGGGAAAAAACATAATTCTGAATAGCGAGGCGCGCGAGTGACGTTATAGACCCAATGCGAAAATGGCTACCTTTAAATTATTCTTTTGAACCTCGTTCGGGATAATAAATTCTTTTCAGTTTTTGTCTCAAAGCAAGGTTAGTGAGGCTATTTTAAATACCAACAAAAGAGTAATATAAAGGCAGCCATATCTGCATAACACAGCCAGACAAAACAGAACAAGATTTGAACCTTTTTCAAGCGGACAAGCAAGTGTTCCTAAAACAATTTTTAAAACGAAAATTCGGCGTTTATTTCCCTCCTATTTGTCTCAGAAAACGCTTATGTTGTCTGACTCTGGACTTTAGACTTCGCGCGCTTCGTTATTAAGGAGACTTACTGTGCTTCGCGTTGAGTTGTTAAAGAAGAAAAGCAAAAACATTTCATTACAAACAAGTCAAAACTGAACACATACATTAAAACTGGAGCTGGTGGTGATGGAGAGTTGGGTAATTTTCCAAACATTTCCACGATTGCCAGACCTTGTCCAAGATGGATTGCTAATATTTCCTCCTGCTTTGATGTAAACATTCAATTGTCCAATGTCTTGACCATACATGTGGTACCAGAACTGGAAACACTGGCCTCCCTTCACAGGAGCATACGTTGGACTTATAAACCTTGCTTTGTCTCCCTTTTTCCTTGGATAAGATGTCTCAATGTACATATAGAACCCTTCAAAATAAACACGACAAATTAATTCACATGGAAAACCTTTAATATAATGATTTTCGCAAACAGCCCTTAAAAAATACGCACGTTGATTTTCTAGAAATTGTGTTTCTATAAACTCGATGGAAACACAGAACTAGCACGAGCTGTTGACGTAATGATGGCGCGAATAAAGAGAATTTACATTTTGATGATCAAAACAAAGAAGTTGTTTCCCCTTTTTTTGTCGCAGTATTTTCTAAAAGAAATAGAAAACATGTTCTCCGTGTTTCTATCGAGTTATACGAACACTCGTAAAAGTTTGGGGGAACTTGAAAAAGCTCTGGCTATGGCTATGGCTCGTGTTCCCAAGCTTCCCACTCGTGTTTCTATTAAACAATTACATTATGAACTCGAGATTTGTATCACGCATAGAAATCGAGAGCGAATAACCTGTAAATATTGTTTTGGTATAAATCTACTAGTCGTTCAAAACTTTATCTAAATTCTCTTCACAGACACTTCGAAAACGCCAAAAAGCGGCCATCATTTTGTTAACAAAAGCACACTGCTACGCTACTATCTATCACAAGACAAGATTTATTTGAACTGTAACATTAACTAAATAACTAATTGAACAAGAAATAAATTAAAAATACATACAGTTGCTGGTCACCAAAAATAACTAAAGAGCTCAACTAGTTGAGTGACCACCATTTATTGATTGAAAATAGATATAAGGTCAGAAAAGAGGTATTTTACATTTTACTTTTTATACACTTAATTAGATTACAGGACAAATAATTCTTAAACAAGTTTACAATAATAAAGTAAAAATAAATACATAAATAAATAAATAACAGAAACACCAAAATATAACAGTAGTAGTAAAACTTAATAGAACTTAATGAAATGCTTGGTTAATTCTTTTTTGAATAAATGAGGAGTTAGCATTTTAAATCTCTCATCAGTTTCATTCCACAATTTAGGTCCATTGTATCGAATATTAAATTTACCATAGTTTGTTCGAATTTTTGGAACATAAAAAGTTGTTCTAGTTGCAAAGCGAGTGTTGACATTATGCCTATCTGAAGTTTTAATACAAAATGAGTCAAAAATCTTTGGTAATTTGCCAGTAAAGAATTGTTGCATGCAGTAAAGAGTTTGAAGTTTGATATGATCTTGAAGTTTTAGGAGTTTAAGTTCAGAAAACAAAGGACTTGTATGAGCATCAAAATCAGAAAAGGTAATTAGTCGGATCGCTTTCTTTTGCATTATTTGGAGTGGTTTAATATTATGATCATAGGTGTTACCCCAGACTATACAGCAGTATGAGAAAAAAGGAAGAATAATGGCATGGTATAACTGAACTAAAATTTTCACATTAACATAATGCCTTATTTTACAAAGAACACCAATACCTCTAGATATTTTTTTGGAAAGTTGTTGGATATGTTCTTTACAATTAAGATGACAGTCTATGAGAATTCCAAGGTACTTAACACTTTTATGCTGATTTAATGATTTGCCATCTATTTCAATTTTCATAGAGTAATTTAATTTTTTTTTTGATGATGGAATACTACAAAACGTGTTTTATCAATATTAAGAGATAGACAAAATAGATAGTGAGTAGCCTAGCCAATCAGAGAACGGCATTCATGATTGAACGCTTGTACATTTATACTAAAACTCTATAGAAACACGAAGAACATGTTTTTTTTTTATTTTATATCTTCGCACTTCTAGTAATTTCTTAAAACTGTAAACACAGCCAGGCACACATCCTCAGGCTTGCTTTGACCGGAATGCGGCATCATGAGTTGATATCGTTTTGCAGCAATGGCTTGTGCAGAACTTCTACTAAGCTATCAGGTACATATCTGCTGGTGCACTGTAACAGCATCCTGTTCTCTACCATTTCTGCGTTTTATATTCACACGAATTGCATGATGTGAAAAATCGCTAAAAAGACCAGGAAGGTTGCTACTGTCGGGAGGGGGGTCCGTTACTTTCGTTGCTTCACTTAAAATTTACCAGGGGTCGTTACTTACAGAAGTTATGGTATTAATGAAATGTTTAGAGTACCTTTTTTAGTTCCATAGGTATGGTCAAATGATGGTCCTGTTTGATAACTAGCCGTGGAACCACTATCACGTGTCCAGTCAAAGTTATCAGCACCAGAGTGATCTTGATTCCAGCCGCAAGTAGTTGACTGTGAGCCCACAAAGTAATCAAACGTACATTCAGCTGTCAAAACAGTCTTATGTTAGAGCTTGACAGCAATAGGAACGTAAACTCGCAACCTGAAGTGCTAATCATTTGGGTAGACCAAAACAAATTATTTAGTTTAGATGGTAAGTCCTCTTTACTAGTACTAAATTCATGTAATGATGATTTTTCTTCCTTTCCTCTTTCATTTTCCACCAGTTTAAGTGTCATCACAATAACACTTGCCCTCGTAAATACACAGATAGTTCACAGCAGGAGCCCATCACTTGGAGCCTGAAACTACCCCATATTTCTGTGACGGCGTTTTCACAGACCGACCCATTTTTAGTTTGAATTTATCTTGAATTCAGGGAACCTCAGTTACCAATTGCAATCAAAAGCACGGACTAATGTCGGCATGTCGAAATGACATGTTCACGCGTGAGGCCGCACTGTTTTATCCTCACCGAAGCGTGCTCACGTAGACTGGAACTGGCCTATTTTGCGAAAAAAACATCTAAAAATAGACTGGTCTGTAAAAATGCCGTTGCACTGGCTTATTATGAGAGTTGCAGGCTCCTAGTAATGGGCTCCTGTTCACAGATATAGCAGCTCATATCTGAAGACAATCACGTGATTGGTCACTTTTGTGATGTAATAAAACTGACCAATCAGTAAATTAATTATCAAACTTAAGCATGACCGCATATTTCTTATATGTTCCAGTACATCCTATTGTCAGAAGAACAATAATAGGTCTTACTAGAAGGTGGACATGGATTGTTCTGGAAAGATATGTCGTCCAATGAGATGTCGCCTTGGTAACCCGTGCCACGCACTCCCTCAAAGATTACCTTTCAGCAAAATATGTACAAAAAATCAGTCGGGAAAACTATCTGATAACATCAAACCACAGCGAAAATCAAAATTGGCTTGCGAAAGCAGATGTATTTCGGGCCGTCGCTTAGTTCCGCCGAAAATAAGGCGGAACCAAATGACAGCCGGTAAGATTTCTGTATTCCCTGGCTATAGGTTCCCTTAATACACATTGTTGACTTACTTTGTAAGAACTTTGACTAGGAGTCAGTTGGACAAGTCCTTGTTTCCACTCATCAGCCTGAGAACCTATTTTTTGCCACATCAAAGTCTTGGCCTGGCTTCCATCCTGAAAAAACGTTAATTATCACAATTTAGTTTCTCAGACTTTTATCTCCTGACACACGACAAAAGTAAATAGAAGAAAGACAAAGAAGTCATAAATCCATAGCATCATTTCTCACATCTGGCATTTGACTGATAAAAGCAATGTGGACCAGTGAAGAAACGAACGTTCTATATTTAAATCAAACAACAGAGACCAGACATTCCAATTACTTTTTAAGCAGACGGTGAAAAAGGATCAATTTGCTGTATGTTATTGCCAGACACAGTAAGGTGCGGATCTCGGGTGATTTGCCAGATCTATGATGCACAATTTGCTGCTCTTTCTAAGCATCTAGAAGACAACATGTAATGTCTTTATTCTTCTTTATTATCATTGCATTTTAGTTACCCACCTTCATGTACACATTGAGTGCATTCACATGTGGCCCAAACATGTGATACCAAAACAAAACACAAGCAGATGAGCCTGACTTCTGAATGGTAGGGCTGACTAATCCAGCAGTGTCATTTGGTTTGCGGGGATACGATGTCTCAATATACATGTACCAGCCCTTTCCTGAAAGTAGGTACAAGTTGCCACCATTTAAAACAACTAAAACAACACAGCTAATAAAGACAAAGCTGACAGAACGTTCAAAGTGATGGAACTCAACAGGAAAAGACTAAAATATAATTAGACAATAAAACTGAACATAGTCCTTGATACTGTTACCAAGTTCTTGTGCTTGTCTATTTCAAACGCATGTACATTTCATGTACACTCGCCACATCAAGACTAGGAAAATTTATGCGAGGAAAATAAGCCGCGGTTTCTATAAGGCGCGAATAATCATTTAAAGGCGCTCAAATAAATGGTCCAGTTCGGATCTTCTTTAATGTCAGAACAAAGAAATGAAACAAAAACCAAACCTGTATTGCCAAATGTGTGATCAAACTTTGGCCCAGTCCCACTGGATCCTGTGGAACCCTTGTGACGAGTCCAGTTAAACTTTCCCTTTGAATCAAAGGTCCACTTACATATTCCGGCTTCAAAATTACAGTCATTTCCTTGATTTCCTACATAACAAAAAAATAAACAACCATAAGCTCAAAGCCTTGAACTTTTCGAGAATGCTGTCTTACACAATTTTAGTAAGCCTTCTTAGTTTTAGTTACATGGCTACATGCTCAATGAAACAACAAATAGTGTCAAATAGTGTCACAAATAGTGGGGTTATAGCAAAGCATGTATATAGATAAACTGATACAGTACGCGTATGAAGAGTAAATTAACAAATTGACGTCAGTTTTTTTATGCGTCTGTCCTGTTATTGATTGTGTACAGTGGAACCCCGATAAAATGGTCACCAACCAGCCAAAAAATCTGCCGGCATTAACTGGGCGGTCGTATTGAAGGAGTCCTTTAATTTCGAATATAACTGACCGAACTTTAGTTCGAGTCAGAATTAAGTGAACGTAAGAACGTGGTGGCCATATTGACAGGGTGCCGGGCTCTGTAAGGCAAGATTCTACTATATCGTATCATAACATTGTCAAAGTGGTTGGTTATCCGTGAAGTGCTGCAAAAAAAGATCCAACTTCTCGAGATTTCTATCGCATGACAGTTGACAAGGGCGCAGCCCGAGTCAAGAAGCATCCGCCATTTTGTTACCAAGCGCACACTGTTACGCTACTCACTATCACAGAATAGATAGTGAATAGCGTAGCCAATCAGAAAACGGCATTCGTGAAAGAACGCTAGTAGATTTACTCTAAAACTCGATAGAAAGATGGAAAATTTTTCCTGTCTCTCAAAAACGTTCATAGAGCTAGATAAATAACGGTTATGTTAGATAGCTGCAAGACAGTGTACTCAAAGCCATGACAACCCTGTACGTACCTATAGTGGTTGGGCTGACAGAAGACGTGGTTGTTACAGACGGTGCTACAGTAGTCATATTAGGTGGAAGTGCATCAGGTGGTTGATATATACAGCTTGCTGCACTGACAGTGAAGCTGATGTCATCCAGAGCTATGTCACCAGTAAAACTGTTTCCGCGGATTCCTTCAAACACGACCTATTCGAAAAAAAAATTAAAACTCTAATGCATATGGCTGTCAACCATTATCTGACAAAGTCAAGGGCATCTAGCTTTGAGTTTTCTAGGATGGGATTGCATAACTTACATGGTGCAGTGTAATGTGGTTATCTTAATGATATGTCAGTTTGGCAACCATGTGGGGTTGGTCAGCAGAAAAATTACACAAACAGGATATCTACATAACACCACATGTAAATGGCTACAAAGAATGGCACTTTACCTGGTACTTCACGCTGCTTCGTATTGGAACTTGTCCAAATATCCATTTATCACCCTGGTTGCCCTTTCGCTGCCAAAGCAAATACATCGCAGAGAAGTTGCCAGTGTACAGATAGACATTCAAAGTTCCAATTGAAGCTCCTTTCATATGATGCCAGAACTTCAAGCACCTTCCGCTACTAGTAGTTGAGTCAAATGGCTGGCTGAGGAGGTAAGCATTGTCCCCTGGCTGGCGTGGAGAGGACGTCTCAATAAACATATACTGACCTATAGATGCAAAAATAAACAAGAATGAAATTTAAACAAATCAAAACCAAACAGCAACATACAATTTTCGATACTTTCCCAACAATGACTGCCAGAGGACTCTACAGTATGACATCATTGTGTGTATTCAGAGTTCAAGAAACTATCTACAGACAAGATGCAATTACAGTTGAATATTTTGCGGGGTAATAGACACCCCAATAACAGACTCAACTGGTCTTCATAGAGAAGAAGCTGTGAGAGTACGGTGTCAGTAAGAATACACAATAACGAGTAAGTGGATGGATCTTTTGTCCACCGGAAGACTGCTAAGGAAAAGCTCAAGACAATCGAAACGGTGCATCAAAAAACTTCACCGACTGAAACAAAGCATAGATTTTCTGACTGGTTTTAAAATGCAAACATACCAGTGCCAGTGGTGTGATCACTGGAAGGTCCAGTCAAGAAGCTAGGTGTTCCACCACCTCCAATAATCCAATCAAAGACGTCGCCTGTTCGGCTGTTTGTCCAGGTGCACATACCGTTATCAAATGAACAATCTCCAGGTGCTGGACAACTCCCATTCATTATCTTAACATCATCAATAGCAATATCACCAGTGTAACTTGCTCCTTTAATTCCTTCAAAAACAACCTTGTGAAATACGAATCACAGTGGTTTGACAAAAATTCATACTGATTATGTTTCACTTTATCCTTATACCGCAATTCAAATTGATGTAAGTATACCTTCTGGAGACTCGCTATGCAAAAAAAAAATGTTTTACTATGATAGTTTTCTCCATCATAGTAAAAATCTACTAACAGACCACTTCATAACCAAATAGTAAAATGCTGAAAAGTCCAGAGATAAAATATAAATATGCTTGCATATTTGCCCCTGGACATTATCTGTTCCTTTAAGCTCAAAAATAATAGTAATAATAATAATAATAGTAATAATAATAATAATAATAATAGTAATAATAATAATAATAGTAATAATAATAATAATAATAAAAAATAATAATAATAATAGGAATAATAATAATAATAATAATAATGATAATAATAATAATAATAATAATATCTTTATACAGGAGGCCGCCGTCACTCGAAGGTGGTTTTTAGGCGGGTCCTGTCAAAGTTAGCAAAATTAAAAAAAATAGAAAAGTAACACAAAAAAAAGGATTAAAAAAGAATTTAAAATATCTAGAAGTAAAACTACAAGTCCAATTATTCTTTGGTGATTACATTAAACAATGTAACGCGTTTTTAAAAATCCCAAAAGGCTCAATTTTCCTCGCGAACCGCTATCAGAAAACTGTTTCGCTTCTTAGAATAGATGTCCACGCATAGTTTCACGCCAAATGGAGGCCATTGTTTATTGATGTTTTATACTTGATAAAAAATAAAGGAGATTAAGGATTGGGGATCAATGCCCAACAGAAAAACCAAACAGGAATTTGTTAGTTTTTATGTTCAAAAAAAGTTAAGAATATTTTGGCGGCTGCACTCTCTTAAAGAATGAGCCAGAAATTGCACTCATTAGAACTTGCCGAGTTTCATTTTATCGTAGCTATGCACCTAAGAGTAAAACACTGGTTGGCAATAAAATACACCAATGACTAGAATAGGCAAATATAGTACTAAATGGCCAGATTTGGAGAGTCAATAAGTTCATCACGCCTCTCCACTGCTATAAATATTGGGCGCGTTCCATTCGACCAAAAAATTCCGGTTTGACTTTCCAAAATTTTCATATGTCGAATGGAACGGTATTTTCCACTACGCCGGACCGATCCCGTTTCATTCCGCTTGAGCACATTTTACTCGACAAAATGCTGAAGGATCATGGAAAAGTGGCTGTTTTAAGCGCCGTAAGCTGCTTCATAGAAATAAATTTAACATATGCCGGTATTCAAAATTCTTTCTTAATATTTACCTGACCGACTCAAACACCATTTTTGCGTGATGAGCGCAACTTGCGAACGTTTCTCGTGGGAAAGTAAACCCGGGAAGTATGCAAACAGGGCAAACTAAACCTCAGGAAATTCGGAACGACCAGTCCACAATTTTTCAGAAAATCAGATCCTAACGTGGGAGAATATAGGCAATCAAGAACGGGCTCGAACTGTGGCAGATTATTTTGCATCCAGTGTAGTGTCGACTCCAAATACTCGCTCCCATCTTGTAGTTTTTCACCGCTAAAGGAACTGGGGCAGGTTCATACCGGGTAGAAATGCCAAATGGAACAAGAAATTTCCGGAATTTTCAAATTTCCAGAAAAAAGGACAACCTCGAGAGGTGGACCGAAATTTTCGAAACGATTTTCCGGAAACTTTCTGTTCCATTCGATTTTGAACCGGAATTTCCGGAAATTTTGGTCGAATGGAACGCGCCAATTATGTACCTGGTATCTACAAACATTATGTACCTGGTATCTACAAACATTATGTACCTGGTATCTA
>JAEMPF020029979.1:10361-28850 GCA_022496165.2 Catalaphyllia jardinei
CACCAAGACAACATGAGTGAAGAATCTTTTCGCCTCGTGTTGATCAATACGTCCAGCACCCAAGAGTTCATTAACACGAACAGTTACTTCAAAAACAGATTACCCCACCCTATTCGCCTTCAGGGTGACTGGGAGGTGGGTATGGACGACATCTCTCTGCCCAACACCACCCTCTTTGCCGAGAAAATGAATCCGACGAAGAAAAAGAATCTCATCTTTCATATGTATTCGTTTCAAAAGAGAAACGTAAATACTGGGAAGTTTGATCCCGTGCCAGTGGACCTCTCGTTTGGAGACATTCATTTGAAGAAAGTCACTCCCACAGTGGACGGTGTTGGTTTTATGAAGACCGCCTTCAATCAGTTGGATCAGATGCGTCTCGACAATGTGGTGGATTCTGACATACGTTTTTTTGAAACGGTGAATGGTGAAAAGCAGCGGACTTATTGGACCTGGAAGTGGGAAGGGGACGAACTGGTATCGGACAATGTTGGGACATACAAAGGAGCATCAAATGATAGACCTATCTTCTTGATCGATATTGCACTGAGTTTGAAGATGGGGTGGTTAGCACATAACCATGCCACTGGTTCGTACGATCTTGGACCTAATCTCAAGCAGGAGTTATTTGACCCCTCTACAATACCGGACATAAATGGTGATCCACCAGGTGATGTTTTCGAATCTCACCCGGGTCATGTCAACTCAGGCAAGAGGGTTTTTTGGACAACCAACGATTTTAACTGGGGGACACTTGGTCGACAGAGTGATAATGGTTACTTGAGACTGTCGTATCACTGCAACTGGCGGTTCGTAAACATCAACGCAGCATTCCGAGAGGCAGTGGGAAAGCACAAGCGAACGTTGCTTTGCTACAGCGACGTGTGCGTACCCTCGTCCGTAGGGTCGCAGACCACTGACCTCATGCGGGAGTTTAGCTACGACGAAGATGGACAGGGTACCGTGTACTACGAACCGCATAGAATTCAATATATACCCGTTCGCAATAGCACGCTGGACATTATTCAAGTGCAAATCGCCGAGAAGGACGGAAGTCTGGCCAAACTGCACGCGGGTCCCACTGCCGTAACCTTTCGTTTCCGGAAACGATGAGAGGAGCGGGTCTGCGACGTTTTTACCCCGATGTACAAACCGTGAAAGGTGTGGACCGATTCATGATGGGAAGTGGCATGGATCTCAAAAGGTACCACCCCGATCAACAACCTCAGCAGAAAGGCAGGGGTCTGGACCGTTTCATGCACTCCATAGTGGGTGATGCCGCCAACAACTTCGCCAGGGGTTACCATAAAAGCGGACAACCCACTGTCACAGGCTCCATTAAGAGCGGGTTCACCAACGCGAGGAAGGGTGTGAAGAGAAGTCTTCAGAATAAAGCTACCAACAATCTAAAGAAGAAAGCTCGAAAAGCCCTCAACGACATCTTTGGCCGCTAATGTCGAGTATCATTTTCAGTCGAAGACCTACCAGGGTTTTCAGCCAGACAGGTGGGTCCTTTCTTCCCTTGGGTCCCTTTACAGGCCCACCTCCTATCGACGGTTCGGTGACACGGCGATGGTTCAGAAGAAGACAGTTGGGAGGAGGGGGTAGAAGAAGAAGAAATAAAAGGCGTAAAAGGAGACGTTGAAGATCATTCTGCTCGGTCAAAGGTTGCTGTCAACATGTCCACCATATCCAAGCACGCCCGCTCGGCGGCCGTTCGCAGCCCTTCCACCAGGCTCTTCGAGATGCCTGACACGGACATGAGCATCTTGTCCTCCCGAGAAGTGAAAGTCAACCCTCAGACCACGGGTATCACCCCCATCACCTTTGAGTTCACCTCCTCCTCGTACATCGATCTGCGCAGGTCCTACATCGAGCTAGAGTTGCAATTGAAAACGACCGTAGGGGGTAACTTTGCAAGAGGTACGGTCACAGCCTTGGCCAACAACTTGGCACACTCCTTGTTTAAACAGATCGTCATGCGTCTGAATGGAACCCTCATCACCCCCCAGACAGATTACTACCACCAACTAGCCTTCATAGAGACTCTGCTGAATAATGACAAAGAAGATACAGAAGACTTGTTGACATGTCAGGGCTTTTACGATTGCTTGGACGTGCCTGACGATGGGGAACCTGACGAGTTGACGGCTAACAAACTAGACAATGTGACACCCCACGCTGACCACGTTGCTCTACCTGATGATCAAAAGAGATGGGTGCTGGACCGAGTAAAATACTTGGGAGGACACAGAGTGACACTCCGTTTCCGACCTGCTCTGGAGACTTTCAGGATGACCAAGCTGTTGGTCCCCAACGTCCAAATTCAACTGCAGCTGTATCTCAACGACCCTGACGTGTGGACCATGATCTATGCCAATAATGTTCACGCCAGAATGACAGAAGCTGACCTCAAAGCATCCCTGATTGTGCGCACAGTGAAATTGGAACCCAGCGTGGAGACGGAACTAGGATTGCAAAGAAACAGAGGAAGAATAGTGAGTTATCCTGTAGTCCGAACGGCCATCCGCACCTTCAATCACCCGAATGACGGCCAGCATTTCAGATGCGATGACCCTTTCTATAAACAGATCCCCAACAGAGTCATTGTAGCCCTGGTCAAGCAAGCGGCCATCAACGGTGCCGCCACAGAAAATCCCTTCGGGTACAAGCTGTTCAACCTTTCCAGCATCAAATTGATTCTCAACGGTGAAGAATATCCCTACCAAACCCTGGAGCTCAACCACGGTGACGCCCATGCTGACATCCGAGGTTACCATCGGTTCTTAGAAGCGACGGGTTGCTTGAGCAGGGGTAAAGGAAACTTAATAAAAAGAAAAGACTGGGGCAACGGTAAAAGGGCGTGCCTATTGGCCTTTGATCTCACAGCCAACAACTCAGTGGACAGTCCAGTACTCAACCCTGAACTAACAGGTGATCTGCAAGTGGTCATAACCTTTGGAGCTAATCCTGGACAAGACTTGACAGTGATAGTG
Organism: Catalaphyllia jardinei; assembly: GCA_022496165.2. Taxonomy (NCBI): domain Eukaryota; kingdom Metazoa; phylum Cnidaria; class Anthozoa; order Scleractinia; family Caryophylliidae; genus Catalaphyllia; species Catalaphyllia jardinei. Next base: position 13,358 of record JAEMPF020029979.1, read on the forward strand.
TATGGAGAATTTGAAAATGTTATCGAAATCCACCCGAATGGAGTTGTGAGGTACGATATTCACACTTGAGATGGAAAAAGTGGCTTTGAGCAATGAACAGTTGGATTACTTGGCTTCTAAACATCCCACCTTGAGACGCGTGTACGGAGGTGCCATACCCAGTGATGGACTGCCCTCCAGACTCTTCGTGCAGTATCCTCAGGCTTACATCGTGAACACGGACCCCGCGGGTCAACCTGGCACTCATTGGTTGGGCTTGTGGTTGCAGGAGGCCACGTGTGAGCTGTTTGACAGTTTTGCGTTACCTTTAGAAACGTACCCTGGAGTGACACCCCTGATCGAATGGATGGAGAGACATTGCAAAGACATGAACACGAATGCCGAGAGCGTGCAGGCCGTGACAAGTCAAACGTGCGGTTATTACGCTCTGTTTTATTTGATGCTTAAGAGTAAAGGAGGCACCATGCATGATTTTTTGACCCTCTTTGCACCTCGCGATTACCTTAGCAACGATGAATTAGTAGGACAGATGATGAAAGATTTGGTGCAAAACGACGGGGAATGGAAACAAGTCTGTAAACGTTGTTTTAAACAGAGTAACAAATAAAAGTGTGTAAACCTATACCGAGTGTGACAATTGATTATGGCAGGCAGACGAAGAGGACGACGCGTAAAGAGAAGGCGTCGCAAACAAAGAGGAGGGGCTCTTTTTAGAAGAAAACCTCGAATGGTCGACAAGATAGCCGAAGGGGCCAGCATGTTTCTAGCGGGTCCTGCCCCCACCTTTACCACTGCAGGTGTTAAGTTGGCTGGTCAGGCTTTCAAGGGTATAAGCGACAATGTACGCTGGTTCCGCAGACGGCGTTGAGAGAGGGCAACTTTTTCACCCTCTATAAAATAGAAGGGTAACTTTTTCGCCCTCATAACCCAGACGACATGCCGGGTGTAAAGAGAAAATCACGGAAGAGAACGACCAAGAAGAGAACGACCAAAAAGAGAAGAACCCAAAAGGGTGCCGGAAACCCATTCATTGTGGATTTCAAAAAAGGATTCGACTTGGTATCGGACCGACGCATGTGGTCCAAGATAGACAGTAACAAAGCCAAGAAGCAGGTGTCGAGTATAAAAGACAAGTACAAGCAGTACAAAAACAACGGGGGGACCAAGAGTTACACCTCCTGGGGCATCGACAAAGGATACATGAAAAGGTCACCCATGAATTGTAATATAATGTGATCACCTAGTGACGTGACAGCCAATTGTAACTTTGCATTGACACGGACACCATGGTGAGAGTGAAGAGTACGCCAGCCAAGAAACCCAGACGGGTGGCCTTAATACCTGCCAGCAGTGGACCCCGAAGGGTCTCTCTAATGCCTGCCCAAAGTCTATCAACACCCCTCGTATCGACTGCGACGCCTGGTGTAACCACCTTCATGAATACGGTGGACAGATTGGCTCAAGAGCACGGTGTGGGTGACGAAGACCCCTTGGACAATCCTAGACCGAAGAAAAAGAGGACAGCAAGAAGAAAGAAAACTTCGACAGGTCTCAGCAGAGCCGACGCCAACTTGATCAAGGTTGCGACACGATTGCAAGACCAGCATCGAAAACGTCGTACCAAAGCCAAAAGGAGGTACGAAGATTCCTTGATCAAATCAGCCACACGATTGCAAGACAGCTACCGACGCAAGATGAAAAGGCGTGCCAAGTCGAGAAAGGTTAAAAGGGTTAGTCACTGTGTCGATAAGCGCACAACACTTCAATCACTGTTGCGGAGGATTCCAGACGCCAAGAAACCATTATCGACATGGCTGGAGTAATGCCCGCCTTCAAGTTCCGTCACCCCTCCAGCATCATCGTAGCGGGACCTTCAGGGTGTGGCAAGACCGTGTTCACCAGCAAACTCATCTTACAAAACCAGGACTTGTGGCCCGACACACCCCGCGTAGTACACTACTGCTATGGGGTGTGGCAACAGGCCTTCGAACCTCTCAAAAAAGCTAACGTGCATTTCCACGAGGGGATTCCCGACAGTACCAATTTCGACAAGTGGTACCCCAAGGAGGGTGGCTTATTAATTTTGGACGATCTCATGGAAGAGGGGAGTAAGGATAAGCAGGTGGTGGATCTTTTCACCAAATTATCGCATCATCGCAAGATCACTGTGTTGTTTTTAACCCAGGACATTTTTCCACCGGGTAAATTTGCCAAGACCATCTCCCGTAACGCGCACTACATCGTGGCCTTTAAGAATCCTAGAGATCAAGTGGGTATCCGCACACTTCTGACCCAGTCCTTTCCCACCAAATGGAAAGAGGTCTTGAATGCATTTAATGAAGTGACAGGTCGATCTTTTGGTTATATGGTGTTCGATTTCCACTCGGCCAGTTGTGACTCCTGCAGAATACTCTCCCACGTGCTGGCCGACGAGGGTTACACCCACTGTTACATGTGGTGATGTCAGACTACGTCAGTGAAACCAACGAACAATTACAAATAAGAAGGGACCGAGGTGCAGCCTCAGACGTCACTCTAACACCCGCCAACGTAAGAAGAGTGTTTGGCGATCTGCAAAGTCCGAGGTCACCCACGAGAAGGCGAATGGCTCACCACAGCGGTCGAGAAGAGTTCGAACCCGACGCGTTTCTGGCCAGTGCATTTCCCGCCAGTGCGAGCACCACAACCACCACAGGGTTGGGGGCCGGAACCACTGTTACCACTGCCACAACAACGCCTGTCACAACAGCTAGGGCGGGTCCTTCGGGAGTGGGAACAGGTACCATTCCTCCACCTGCCGTGGCCGGTCCGTCAGGAATAGGGACTGGCACTCGCCCTTCGAGTCGAGGAAAAGGAAGAGGAAGAGGAAGATCGATATCCCGGGGAAAAGAACCCCGAAGGCGACCCCGAAGCCGAAGCCATAGTGACACTCCCAGCTCGGACACCGAAGCACGACGTCAGCAACGTCGAGCCGCAGCCGACAGGATGGAAGCCAACGCGGGCGCCCCGGCTGCCGGAGAGGCCGGAGGTGGAGGAGGAGGAGGAGGAGGAGGAGGAGATGATGGTGGAGATGACGGAGGTGGAGATGACAGAGGTGGTGGGGGTGATGACGGAGGAGGTGGGGCAGGACGTGGAAGAAGAAGACGCACCCGACGTGACCTTCACGAAAATCTCGACGATCTCTTGAATGCACTGCGTCGCCGCACGGGTGGGCGACACATTGCTGGTATTACACACACGGATACTATCACCACCACCTATAAAGACGGTCGTCCTCCCACTGTCCATCGCACTTCATCCAGAGCCAGCGGATCGAACTGACAACATGACCGAGTTACTCAAGATCGTACCCTACGAACACGTTGACAATTTCATAAACTACCGTTTTGACTGGTTTGATCACAACAACGAGGAAGAGTGGTTTCCCAAATTCAAGAAGATTGTACGCGAATCGTACAAACTCTGGGACAGTTGGGATCCCCTGGATTATGAGGCGGTAAAACTGGTTTGCAGTCCACGCACCCAAGACCTGCACACTGTGACATTAATTTGCTGGAACCATGGAGAGACCTGGTTCAGAGAGGCCGTGATGAACTGGATCGAACTGGCCATCTCGGGCAAACGTATAAAACTGGGTGTGCCCGAAGACAGAGACATTCGCTTCACAAGGAACGGTTGTCATTATGTTGAGGAGTGAACGTCTGTGGTTTCCCAGGTTTCTACAACTATGCAAACAGACCCCGCAATACAAGAACCCCTTTCATCACCACCACACCCTCATGTTGAAGGTAACAGAGTGCAAGAGTTACCGAGAGGTGGAGAGTATTGTGAAAACCCACTCCTCCTGGTATGATGATGTTGTCGATGAGGACCTGGAACCCCCCTTTCCGCTTCTCCATCTCATACGAAGTTTCAAGTACAAGGCCCAACGAATGACAGAACTTATGCATAAAAAGAGAGTGGAGGTTCCCTTCCCTTCATTCTTGGGAAAACATCGAAGAGGAGATGGCAGTCAGCAAAGAGTTACTGCAACGGCTCGATGAAATCTATGCTGATTTCCATCGAAAAATGTGGTACAGAAAAAAGATGTACTTGAGGTTCAAGAGACTTAATGGATTTTTCAACGGTCTGGCCCTACTATCTATTGCCGTGGGCATGGTGATCAGTAGCGTGTGGCAAGACAGTCTCATCATGGTAGCCTTGACTGCCTTCAGTACCCTCATCAAGGGTTGGATGGATTTCAAGAAATTACCTTTGAAGATGGACATGTGTCGTTTCGCCTTCACTACGTACGAGAAATTAATGATAGAAATACAAAATTATTGCCGAGGGGTGGTTCTGGACGATGTAGAAGGTTTCTTAGTCAAGTGTCAAGTGAACGAGGAAACAATCACTGACCTGTCACCCCCGGTGAATGACGCCATGATCAAGGAATACACCAAACACTTCAGACACGTGTCCGTCCATAAAAGGAGTGAAGCTTCTCCCAGACCCCTCATTCGTGACAATGCCGAGGAGGAGAAGACGGGTAACCAGGCGTAGAAGGCGACAGCGGGGAGGGGTCTTACCTTTGGCCGCCGCAATACCGGTACTGGCAGCCGTGGGGAAAGCAGCAGGTCTGGGCGCCGTGAGCGGGGCAGCCTCCTATGCCGGAAAAAAGACCATAAAAAGACTGATGAGAAAGAAAAGACGCTCATATCGTTAAAAGGTCACCATGGCAGGCAACCACCGTATGGTGCGGCAGCGACCCTTTTTGCAGAGTATTCTTCGAGAAGCCAATCACAAACGACGTCAAGCCTTATTGGACTATGCCAACAAAGATCAAATCAATGCCGTCAGCGAATTGGTGCTCAACACCTTGAAGGGGCGTGTACCAATCTCCAAGGCGACTGTCACCTCGCTGAAACGGCATAAAGGGGTCTTACGCAAGCTGGCCAAACGCAAAACGTCGCTGAAAGCGAGGAAACGACTACTCGGAGCACAAAAGGGAGGTGGTTTTTGGAAAGGACTCGATTGCTGTCACCGGCAATGTCCGTATTAGACATCGACCCTCGCAAACCGCTTTTGGCACGACTGATGGCCATCATTCAAGAACTCAACCGCGCCTTGGACAAAGCCGAAGAGAAGTTGCTAAAAGAGGAAAAACATTTCCAAGAAGAGCATGTGCGGTACAACGAAATGTTACGCAAGTATCATCACTTGAGCGATAAGTACCTGTGCACTTCGTGTCAGCTCCAATTGACCCGCACACCTCCAGGCAAGACGATCACTTTCTGTAGTACCTGTCAAGACAGAAAAGATACGGTGGTAGTGTTACGAGGTGAAAACAGTCGATTGAGACAACAGGTCAGGGACTTGCAAGACAAATTGGACACCGAACGAGATGCGCGACATGATGATGGTCCCCGCGGGGGATTTTGAGAGCCTACGTCAGCGTTTCAAACAACAAGCCACCTCCAATACGGTTTTAGAAGAGGTAGGGGATCTGGGAGCCACCGAAGAAGTAATTCTAGACAGTAACTTACCTCCAAGTATGGCTCTAAATCTGGTGCGTCCTTTGAACCGAAAAAGAATGAGTATGACCAAACGTCTGAGGACTGGGGGTGAAATGGGTGGATCCTACGGCGCCAACAAAGACGAACCGGAACCTCTGGTGAACACACCCTCCGAAGCTCTGATGAAAAAACTTCTCAAACCTCTAAGCAGAAATGCTCCAAGACCTGGGGCGGCCCCACCTCGACGAGCTGCAACCACGCCTGCACGACGTGCTGCACCTCAGGCAGCGACTCCAACAACCTCCGGGCTCACTAAAAGACAAAAAGACGCTTTGTTAAAAAAAGCTGAAAAATTGACAGGTAAGAGAAAACAAAAAGAAAGTGCAACACAATCGGCCATAAAAGGAGCCAAAAAAGGAGCAGCCGAAGCACTCGGAATACGTCGTCTATTCGGAAAGGGTGACGACAGTGACGACAGCGACAGCGACAGCGACCAAGACACACCCACGGGGAGACCGAGCTATGACCTACGCCCGCGGAAACAGACGAGGCCGGCGGCGTGGGAAAGCTACCTCGACGACAGGTTCAAGAAGAAGAAAAAGAAGTAGAAGACAGACAGGGGGTCTCATCGATGTGCAAAAGTTGATTGCCAAGACGGGGAGGGAATGGCACTGGCCGGGCTATCAATACATGGGACCTGGCACCAAGCTCAAGAAGCGGTTGGCGCGTGGCGACCCGGGGATCAATCGATTGGACCGACTGGCCAAACAGCACGATATCGATTACTCCAAAGCTCGCAACCAGCGTGACAAATGGGTGGCTGACCGCAAGATGATCAAGGCCATAGGTAAACTACCGGGCAAGAAGACTAAGACCGAAAAAGTGGTGAAACTCATCATGCGCGGCAAAGTGGGGTTGGGTCTCTGACCAATCGTCAAGCACCACGTAGAGTGGTTCCATTGGTGGATTTCGATCCTACAACACTCACAAAAGAGAGACCGAACACTGGCAAGCTTCATTTCGTACGAGAACATGTTACGAAGCGAGGCGTGGTGGTTTCCCGCCTTCAAACGACACTGTCGATACTACAAGTTTTCATTGAAAAGATATGACAAACACTCTGATCTCATTCCCATCTTCGAGGCCATCGATGACTGTCATAGTTTCAGACAAGTGCAAGGCCTGATAATGCGCTACAGTCACAAAGTGCGTCAACTCGTGTGGGCGTTAGCAAGCAAGTCACGACTTGGCCTCACATATCCGGGCTTTGGATGCTACTACTATGCTCATCAGGCTTTCATGCATGTCAAAAATGAAGAAATCCCATTGGCCAGTTGCCCTTTCGTGAACCGACGCTGGACTCGCCGCATGCCACGTGGCGTGCTCTGATTGGGGGCTTTCGATCCTACCTAGTACCTATAAAAGTACGATGGCAGTAGCAAGTGAAAAACATTTTGTGGTCTCAACACGATGGACTCGAGTATCTACACCAACAGCAACGAGGTCTACGAGTACCTCCAACGTTTCGTGACACCCGAGTTGCTGACAATAGAAAACCGAGAGGGCACTGGGGATATCTTCGTGTTTGACAGTAACCTCATTCGTTATGGCAGTGGAGACGAATGGTGGGGAACCTTGCACGAGCTAGCCAGCCGACGCCCTCAATGGCAAGAGTGGTTATTACCCAGGCTATGTTCGCGAACTGTCGAAAGAAGTTTGGTGCCAGTGGATTGCTTTCTTTTCAACGGTGTTAACTTTTACGCGATTAATTACAGAGAGGAACGACAGGAATTCGAGTTCACCCGGATCCCAGTACCACCCCAACACTTCAGGAAAAAAGATGTTTTGTTCACTACTCAACGCCTAGATCACGCCATGCAGTTAAAAATAGATGAAATGACGGTAGTACCCAAACTAGCCAGAGAGATAGAGCAACATTTTTATTCTAACAATGAACCTAGAGTGAGACTTGGACAGCCATTGTCTTACTTTGATCTACAAAATGTTCTAGTCGAGGCTTTCACCAATCTCTTACAGGGTTGTGAAGCCATGGAAACCTAGGAGACATAAGCCACGGCATCTACGACCTTAGCATCAGGAAATTCACGATGTTTCATTACAAAGAAGTTGCAAAAGGCTTTACATGATGGTTTTTTACAACAACAAAACCTGATACCCCTAGTCTTAGATGAAAACTCGTGAATCAGTTTACAAGCTGTGTGTTCCTCACAGTGTTTAAGTTTAAAGCAGTTCTCTATAATAAAATCTGCTTCCTTTATGACCGCGTGTTCAATGATCTCTCCCAGAAACTGATTGATGGGGTGGGTTGATCCCTTCTTCTGCCTTTCAATGAAAAGATCCCTCCATTCTTTCATCTGTTCGCTTGTCAACCCCAGGGTGAAACGATTGATGGCATGTTGCTCTTCCAGGGCACACCTCTCCCCCTTGGCTGAGAAGTAACCCGCCAACTCCATGATTCGACAGGGCAGTTGGAGATGGTTTTTCACACCCCCCAGGACTTGGTGAATGATTTCATTTTCTTCAGGGGTGATGTACATGCCACCCACCTTGTGGTGAACCACCAGGTCATCCATCATCCCTCGGGCTTGACCGTCTTTCACTGACATGGTAGTACTGATAATACTTTTGGTGGCAGCCATGTTGATTGAGTCAACTGTGACGACCCAAAAATAGTCCACTCACTATATAGTGTATTGGAATCATGGGATATTGTCACGTGGGGACGAAAGGGGGGATACCCCCCCATCCCCCCGGTGACGTCATTTTTACGTCACAGGGTCCACTGTATAAAAGCAGAAACCTCGACCCAGTTCATTTCATTCACGCAGTCATGGCTCAAGTACGCAAACCTCATGTCGAGGAGTGCAGCAAGTGTCAAGCTCACAATGAGAATGGGTGTGACAAATGTGATGAGCGACACAAGTTCTACAGGGTTCCGGACATTGCACTGAAACATCCCGATGACCCTGCCATCTCCGAAACTTGGACCTGCTTCACGCGAGATCACTTTCGACCCGGTGCTAAGATTCTACAACAGATGGAATACGAACCAAGGTGAGGGCAGCTTTTTGCTATGTGGTTGATACTGTTATACAGTTGAAATGGTAAATTCTGTCGCATTACTTCGTAGTTTGTGGCTCTTGTTGTTGAGTGATTTTGTTAGCTTCTTCTGTTGTGACGTTTGAGGATGTAGTGGGTACGTTTGAGAATGTGGTGGTTTTTGTTTCAGTCTTTCGGTTTTGGTTGATTGTGTGATAGTTTGATTTGATGTCCTCGGTTGATTTCCCTTCTTTTTATTTTGGTATATGTTTCAGTTTTCGGTTTTGGTTGTTTGCTTGTGAGAGTTTTTTTGATGTCCCTTTTGCAGTTGTTGTGGTTGTTGACTGTATTTTCATTTGACTGGTGTTGTAGTGGTTGTTGACTGTAAACTCTGTCATTGATTTTGGTAGGTATTGTCTTTGATGGTTAGGTATGGTCATTTGTTGGTTAAAGTGTCGCTTGTAACTGTGTCAGGAATTTCATTGGTTGGTACGTTGGATTTCTTTTTTTGTTGTTGGATTGTGAATTGGAAAGAGGAATTGTTATGTTTTTGGTATGTTTTGTACGTAGGATTCCCCGTTTGTGGCTGGCATAGTTGTTATTCTGGTTTGCTGTGTTTTGGTCTGTGAATTGTCCCTGTTGTGTGTTTGGTATTTCTGGGAGTTCTTCGTTTGACCTGTCTCTTGGCCAAGCGTCAGGAGGGCGGGGACTCCCTGACATGATAATAAAAATAAATAAAAAAGAAAAATTGAGCTGACCCTCACGTTTCAATTTCAGAACCAATGAAGCTGCTGCAAATGCAAAGAGTGATGAGGGAAACTCTGACATGACCGATGTGATGCAGGAGAAATGCGCAGAAGTGACCGGCAAGGTACTTCCTCAAGAGATCAGTGACATGATCGTCTCTGCAGCCAATGCACAACGTGTACGCGAACGAAAAGAGTTACATAATGGAGCCTGGGATCTGATCCATCATGCTCTAGCACCTTGCAGTGTTTGTGGAAACTTACTGGCCATGAAAGTGGATGAAGAAACCCACGAGATCATCAGCTCAGGTAAAATTAAAAAATACCACTGTTTCCCAACTCATGAGACGAACATCCACCCCCAAGGTCCTCGAACTGTACACATTTTTAATTGCTACGATGAACTATGTCGCGAAATTGATCGAACCTATACCGAACGGGAAAAGATAGAATTCTTAATGAAGAAAATTAAGAAATATGTTTAGATAATTCTAATATACTCGTAGGTGTAGAAGTAGACAATGTACGAACTTTTCATGCGGACACCCTCCAAAACTTTAACTCTGGGAGGAACGTTGACCTCTTCTTCTGCAACGCCCACCGCTTTCAGGTAACACCAAACTCAAATTTTTTCAGATATTCTTTGGGAAAGTGACCCCGAACCCGGACTGTGTCCCATTACTCTGCACACTGGACTTATACGACTTCCGGGTACCAAACATTTTTGGGCGAGGTTTTGAGGTACGTCCTAATTCGAAGAAATCATAATCTTTTTCAGTTTTTCCTGTAATATTGATGCACCTTCGTTACATCAATCATGTGGATCGAATGCATGACAAATGCATCCCTCCCATGGACGTCTTGGTACCCGATGGTGGTATATGCCCTTGGTATCTCGATTATAAACACATGTACTTTAAGACTGGTTGCGTGGGAATATCCCCCTGAGGTAAAAATACTTTAAATTTACAGCCCGGAGGAGATGGAGAGATCATCGAGGGCACAGAGAGTGCAGGTGGCGACGAAGACTCCGTCGTCCTGCTTTGAGATATATGGGTTCTCTTCGCATTCCCCTAAACAGATCCGAGATGCCAGCCTGTTCACCCTCTTAACCCTACGGTAATCTTTCCATCAGGTAAGAACAAATTACCTCTGCTAAATGGACATTGGAATCTTTACCCCGTTGGAGACGCCTACTCCAGATATTTGCTTACATATTGTCACGACTCCTGTTTACAGAAAACATGGACCTAGAAGACTCCCTACCCATAAAATATCACTATTACAGAATTGACGGGTACCACTTCGATGGAATACTTTGTCACCAATTTTGTTTAATACAGAAAGTAAAGATGGATAACGAATTTTGTTTAGTACAGAAAGTAAAGATGTAGATCAATACGACCTTTCGCTTTCAGAAAATGGAGTCTTTTTAGTACGATACAAAGGTCTCCTTTGCAATCACGATGATTGTTTCCGAAGAAGAAATCCTCTGTGGCCTCAGAATTAATTGGCTCTTCCATCTTTTTTCCTCTCAGTACCTTCCAGACAGATACGTAGATACATGCCTGTAAAGTTCAATACACTCAAGAAATTACACTTCGGAAAATTTGATCATGAAACCAAAAGACTCGTCTGTGGACCTCACGAATGTAACCTTTGTTCCAGGGTGCTACGAAATTCATCACAGTAAACCCTGCACCTGTACCTATCAACATCATAAACAATCATGTGATGCAAATGGAAACCTTAGTTGCGTTCCTCGCAACTGTTACTTGTCTTCCGAAACCACCGACAGTAGTGATGAGGATGAGACTGATTATGTCTCCTCGAACTATCAGCCAACCGACAGCGAAGAAGAATATGACTATCATTTTTTGTAATTCCTCCTCCTCCTCTTTTTTTCCTCCCTCAGATTGCAACATCTGCAAAAAACCATGGGGATTAAACCTACCTGAACCAATAACAGTAAATCTTTTTGACGAGCCAGCCTTCCGAGCAGATGCCATACACTATGACCCCTGTTTCATAACCCTGAATCCTCGAGCACGCGCTGCTTACTTCAAAATAATATTTCAATATAAAAAGAAAGCGGGTAGGTGAGCTTGCACCACTTTCTCTTTTTCAGACATGACACAACAGAGATGGCTTTGCAAATACACTCACTCTCACTGGCACCCTCCTGAGGCCCTCTGCTCGATGAGGATCTTACTACGTGAAGACCCTATCCACTTTCATGTTCATACTCGTTGTGAAAGAGAAGTGTACCAAGCTCGCCGAACCGCCATGTTATGCGACCATAAGAGGTTATGTAGGGATGGTTACATTGTCATGAGGCGGTCAAGTCTCGACCCTTGTCACAAAATAAGTTTTCGCAATTTTTTGAGACAAAAACCAATTTACACTTCCAATTACTCCTAGAATTCCCTGCCCAACGGTGGATACTACAATGTTCAGACCAAGACCTCGCGCAAGAGTGGTTCTACTTGAGAGCAGTAGAATACCGTGACCCCTACCACTACCACACTCACCAACTGTGTGCTGTGGAAGTACACGCCCTCTACAAGAAATTCACGATATGTAACCATCCTTATTTACTATGCGACGATAGGTTTCCTTGGCAAAAGTCAGGTCTAAGCCAATACGATAAAAATGTATTCCGCAATCCTATCCTTTCGGACAAAGACTGAAAAAAAAAATATAAATATTCTTTTTCAGAACATCCAATTACACGATGGATGATCTGGTTCGAACCCAAACCGGATAGTGTCACTTATCATTTCCACGTGCACAATGATTGTGAATTCGAAATACTAACCTCACATGCAATGGCAGACCTTTGCCTTTTGGAAGGGACTGAAGAAAGTGTTTTTTTCTCCTTTCTTGATCCTCGCGATGACTTTGTATTCCGTAACGCTGTAGCCAGAGACATTAAAATGACACGATTGTAATAAAGGTGTTTTTTATTCTGTCTCCAGAAGTACCCCTAGCCATGGTAACATCCAGAATAAGGAACAGAGTAATGGGACACTGTCACCTGCATCCATCATGTAAACCACTAAAGCTAGAAGACTACAAACCTCTCCTTTGCCCTCTCCCCTTTCCAGCCCAACTTTCCCCACGTAAACTACGAGCAAATTATCTCACCATATTAAAGAACGGTTTCCCCTTCCTGAGAAAACGAAAATGATGAAGAGAAAACTTTGTTTTTTCTCAAATTGACAGCTCAACGTCACCTACTGTTTCCAATCCAATTTCATCATGTGGAATTACACCTTGAATGTCTCTTCAAAGTGTCACGCGACCCCTCCATACTTCCTCACCTGCCACACCTTTTATTCAACTCCTAGATCCCATTCAGATTGAAAGACCCTACGGTGGCACAGAAAAAGAACCTCACAGACATCTCCACCCCTACTGTTCCATTAGAACGGAGTTGAGGCTTGGTTGTGATATTGAAAATGTGATACCACCATGTGACCGAGGAAAAATACCTTCTCCAATTGCAACAAGAAATTCCCTTTACCGACATCATAGGTGCATATGGCCCCCACCCGACCACTCCGACTGGGACTCGGACTAAGAACCTCTCTTTCTCCCTTCAGATTCGCCCAACAAGATGTTACCTGTCACTTACTTCCGTGTCTCTGAAAACATCCTCACGCGTTATTCTGATGGTGTTACTCACAAACTCCCTGAGGACAACCTCCTGTGGGAAACACGTCTCCGATGGTGGTGTCACAAACAAGAGAGTTGTGTACAAGAACTGTTTTCCCGAGATTACCAATTGATTTATGCCATTGAAGGAAGGTTCACCTTTATCTTCGGTATACCATTCCGTCCCGAAGAGGAGGTCGAACCCCCCTTTTTGCAACCCGAGGGCGACCCTTTCCACTTTGATTAAAAAGAACCTTTTTTCTTTTTCACAGCTCCCTTTTTCACTTCCACCCCCACTGTCTACGGTGTAGTTCAGACCTGTAACCTGAAATACCACTGGCACTATCACGAAAAATGCGCCGACGATGTGGGCATCATACGCACCTTCACAAATCCTCGCAAATGTCCAATACAGTTGCCAGGAGTGGTCAACGTTCCCTATTACTATAGAGATATCCAAGGGGAAATAAGTTGGAGAGCCACCCACAATGATTTCTTCAACAAGGGTGATTTGTCACGTCATATTTTTCCCATCTAGATGAGGAAAATAGACCAGTGCACTATGTTTGGTTCTTCACGGCGCACCCTGACCTGACTACTTACTACAATAGGCCACCCCTTCTCTACATGACACCACCAGACCACTTCCGCGCACGCCTGTTGTCAACATTCCCTCACCTTCGCGTTTTCTGTCATGTAAACGGTTGTCAACAATTCCTGAAACTGAAAATACCTCGTGCTTTATTCCAGGAAAAGAGATGAGACCCGTATACTACTTTTGGTACACGGAAAATTTTGTTGCCCGCAGGTCACACAACAAAAGAAGCTACGATCCTGAAATTCCATGGGATGGATTATTGTTTCCCTACACTTTTTGTCACATCGCATGTTCCAGAATCCTACCCACCATAGACATTCCAGATCCTGAACCGTGACAGATTCCTTTCGTTCCTAGGTAGAGCAATATATGTACACTACTTTCCCTGGTACTTTTATGGGGGTGTCCGCCGCCACCCGGGGTGTCCCGATCCGGACGAAGACGATCCTTGTCACCTGCTGTGAAAATCTATTTCTCTTCACAGTGCCACTTCAAATTGACTATGACGAAACCCGAGGAAACTTTCTAGCACACCTTCACCTAACGCCCGAGAGTACAGACGAATGGTTAAAACTTCATAGAACATATGGAAGACTCATGTACAATTGGACCTACCGCAACCCCGCCTTGTTTTACAAAGAAGCGTATTTCAATTGTAATTTCCTAGATTTTCTGCATGGTAGAAATCCGTTTGTTTGATTAAAAATTGTAATGTATCTTACAGTGTCCCTGGGAATGCACTACACCACAGCAAGAGGGAACCATCTGGGTCACGCTTTTTGTCTGGATGCCTTTGAAGATCACCCTGCGCCCGAGACGGTGCAAGACCCTGAGGAATGGTTTATCAAACGGTGCAAACCGTACGGCAGGATCATGTACACTTATGTCTATAAAAACCCTGCTTTATTTTTCAAAGAACCTTATTACAACTTCGTTTATCTGGAATACATGCAAGTACCCATTTTACTCCTGTCATGTAATTAAAGTTCTTGAAACGTGACACGGTGTGGCGTGATTTATTGGTGTGACGCGTGACATGTGGCGTGACGGATGGCGTGACCCAGGTATGGAATGTGTGTGACCCCTGACCCCACATTCCTTTAGGTCCCCAACCGACCACGTACACTACTCATTTGAATCGAGTTTTGAATGAAAGGAGCGAAAATGACGGTGGAGATTTTTGTCTTCTGTGGTTGGTGATTCTCAAAGTCAGCTTGATATAGTGTCGGAGACACATTTTAGCTGCAATACTGTTGATCGTGAGCTGTGGTTAGCTATACTTAGCTCGCTGCTGTGCCCTGAAACGGACAGGAACATTCGCATCGGAAAGCAAGGTTATGTATTTTATTTTACCGATTTTAAGAAGTGATGTTTTGATGTTTTATTCCTGACATTAATCAGTGTGTCAGCGGTTGTTTTGACACCGGGAAAAGTTGAATTTTTTAAATAAATTAATCTCGGAAACATTTTGTTTATTGGGTTTGTTAAATTCGAGATAAAGCAATGGTTCTCGGCTTACCAAGACCAAGTTTGTGCGTGGTTTAGTCTCGCTCGACTGCCGATCGAGGCTGCTAAAAAATTATTTCTGTATCATTTTCTAAAAGAAACCGCTTTATCTTTCGTTTTCTGGCTTCTCGAAACTGTTCAATGCCTCGGCAAGAGTTTTTTGTACCTTATCTTTTGCCCAGTCACGTAAAATATTATCCTAATTCTCAAAACTTTCCGCCATTTTAAATCGGCAGAGGGAAAAACTTTGTAATGATGACGTCAATCGTGCATCTGTCCTCTAATAGATCATAGGCGAGAGCCAATCAAAATGCGAGAATAACTTGGGTTATTATATAATAAGCAATAGACCACAAGTTTCTGTGGGTTATAAGCTGATAAACTACGCGGGATGTTGGTAGAACACGAGAAAAATTTGTAAACCACGAGCC
>JAEMPF020029980.1:7985-20887 GCA_022496165.2 Catalaphyllia jardinei
GGTAGAAGATTTTTCAGAAAATGAAATGATTAAAAAAACAGAAGGTATTGGACATATATATGAAGTAGATTTAGAATACCCAGAAGAACTACATGACCTGCATAATGAGTATCCACTAGCACCAGAAAAGATGAATATAAGAGATGATATGCTATCAGATTATGCTATGGGTATAAAAAAGAAATATAATTTATCAAAATCAAATGTTCAAAAATTAGTAACATCCTTATATGATAAGAAAAACTATATAATTCATGAGAGTAATCTAAAATTATATTTGGAACTTGGATTAAAACTAAAAAAAGTGCATAGAGTTCTTCAGTTTAATGAAAAACCATGGATGAAAGAGTATATTGAACTAAACACAGAATACAGAAAAAAAGCAAAGACTAAATTTGAAAAAGATTATTATAAATTAATGAATAATTCTGTATTTGGAAAGACAATGAAAAATGTAAGAAAAAGATGTAATTTTAAATTAATATCTGATTCAGATAAATTATTGAAACTAACAAAAAGCCCATACTATGTAGGTTGCAATATATTTTCAGAAGATTTAGTTGCTATTCACATGAAAAAGAAAGAAGTATTGCTTAATAGGCCAATATATGTAGGATTTAGTGTACTTGAAGTAAGTAAAGTTTGTATGTATGATTTTCACTACAATTATATTAAACCAAAATATGCTAATGATGCTAAGTTATTATTTACTGATACTGATTCATTATTATATGATATAAAGACAGAAGATGTATATGAAGATTTTTATAAAGGTAGAGATAAGTTTGATAATAGCGACTATCCACCAGATTCAAAATACTTTTTTGACTATAATACTAAAGTTATTGGAAAAATGAAAGATGAGACTGCAGGTAAACCAATAATTAGTTTTATTGGGTTAAAAAGTAAAATGTATGATGCAAAGACAGAAATTAAAAAATATGATAAGATGTGCGCAAAAGGAGTAAAGAAGTATTTAAAAGAGAATGGGTTACTAACTCATTCTGATTTTGAAAATACTCTTTTTGAAGATAAAATTATGAAACACAAAATGAATGGAATGAGATCAAATCTTCATGAAATATATTGTTATAAGTTAAATAAAACAAGTCTATCATGTTATGATGATAAGAGATACATATTAGATGATAAAGTAAGCTCACTAGCATATGGCCATTATAAAATTTAGGATAAATCTACTAAATCTTTTATATCTATCCAACTGTTGAATTTTTCAGGGTAACCTTTCCATTTAACTAAAGCTTTGTTGCCTTTTTTTCTAATTACTTTTTCTATTCTGAAAACAGTTTGATCTGTCTTTTGCAGCTCTTCTGTATAAAAAGATCCTTTTATTTCTTCACCCTCTGAATCTTTTATTTTGTAAGTTATAGGAATTGTGGGTAAAATTCTATCTATAACGAATACTTCTTCTGTCCAATTTGGAGTGTATCCTTTATCGAAAGTTTTTCTTTTATATTTGCTTATACGAACAGTATCACCCACTTTAAATATTGGTTTGCTATCTATTTCTCTACCAAAATCATTAATTTTTAAATAAACTTTTCCATAGTTATGTTTCTTTCTAGCTTCATTTGGAGTCATACCTATGCTTCTATTTTTACTATTATTGTAAGAAGAGAGTATTTCATCCAAAATATCAATGTAAACAGTATTATTTCTGATTGTAAACATCTTGTACATTTTCTCTTTAATAGTTCTATTCCATCGCTCACAGACAGCTGACTTTTCTTCATTTTGAGTAGAATAAATTTCTATATTATTTTTATCTAGTAAATCGAGAAAAATTTTATTGTAATACTCTTTGCCTTTATCAACCCATAACTTTTTTGGCTTATGCTTTTGTAAAATGGTTTCGAAAGCTTTAGATACTTCTAAACCAGTTTTACTTTTTAAAGGTACAATCCACCCGTATTTACTAAAAAGGTCTAAGACCATAAGAAGATATTTAAAACCTTTATTCCATTTACTAAGCTTTTGCATATCAACTAAATCAGAACACCAAATTTGGTCAACATTATGAACAATAACTCTTCTCTTATTAAAATTACGTCTTATAGGTTTATGTAACTCAGCCAATTTTTCTTGCCACCTTAAATTTTGGGCGTTTTTTTTTAATCATGAGCGCCTAAACCTAACTTTCTTTTTTTATCAATCATATTTCTAGCTAACCAATGACCCCATTGTCTCTGATTCCAAGGAACTGCATCAAGAGCTTTAACCATCTTATTGTCAGCTTTATGTTTACAAGCTTTATCATCTCCACATACAGTATAGTCAACATCATGTTGCATTGCAATAGCATCTGCTGTACCAGTTGGCTTATCATATATCTCTAATATTTGACCTGTATTTTTATCAAATTTAAGTTGTTTATTCAAATCATTATAGGGACCAGTATACTTATGACCAGGAAGAGTCCAACCACCCTTTGGTTTTGGAAGCTTGCCAATGGCTTTATGAATATCTACTCCTTTTCCCTCTTTTTTTCCCTCTATTTTATCAGCTGCTGCATCTGCTGCTTCATCAACATATTGTTTTAATTTATCTTTAGCTTTGTTAGATCTAATAAAGTCAGCTGTTTTTTTTTCTTCCACTTTTAACCAATAATTTAGCATCATCAACAATACCCTCACCCTTTATCTTTTTTGATACATCATCAGTTATTGAATCAATAGCTTCATTTAAATACTTTTGACCTATTTGTCGGAATTTAGTTTTAGCTGTGTCAGATTTAATTGCACTAGCTGCTCCTCTCCTTCCTAAGTTAAATAATCCTTTAGCACCTGCTGCTAAACCTTTAATAAAGTACAACTCATCAAATCCAGATCCATACATTTCTCTTAAACCATTAATTTCATTATTAGATAGGAACTTAACCTTATTAATGCCACATTCATCACATTTTACTTTTACTGCATGTCTATTATTATTAGCTATAAAATATTGTTCTGACTCAGGTACATTACCAGTATGTTTTCTCTGTTTAACACAATATATTTCCATTTCCACTATAATATTAAATATAAAAATCTTTTAAATTATAAAATTGCCCCTACAAGTGGAATACTGTTAAAAGGGCTGTTTGGACCTAATAATAGTCCTGTACCTTTTTTTTTCTTCCTCTCTTCTTTGGTGCAGTTGCAGGTTTAGCTACTTTAGGTACTCTTGGTTTAGAAGTACTTCCTTTAACAAATCTAAACTTTGTAATGCCACACTCGGCACATTTACACTTCATAGCATTTCTACCATTACTAGTAACAACTCTCACCTCACTACCAAGATTTCATATATAATAATTTTATTTAAGTACCTAAACTTATATTAAAAATTTTTTATATTCTATTTATATATGGATATTAATATATTAATAAATGATATTTATACATTAGAGATATTATATGAAGAGGTAAAAGGTGTTTATAAAAGATACAAGAATTTTTTTAGATCATTATGTGATAGAAAAGAGAAGAGAAAAGCAAAAGAACATAAAGAATCAGTAAAAAAAGATTTAATTAAAGCAAGACGTAGACTAATAACAAGAGTTAGAGAATTACAAAAAGAAAAAATAGAAAAAGAAGGTAAACTAATAGATAGAGAAAGAAAACTAGAAGAAAAATATGTAAAATTTGCAAACGATTTAACAAAAGAAAAAAATAAATCATTACTAAAAATGGCATTAAATAATGAGATTAAGTCTCGAGGTGTTTGAAGTACTTTTCTATAAATTTTTCATTATAATTTGTATCTTTTTTAAAAACACTTAGCAGATCCCAATAATCTGTGCCTTTATGCATTTCATTAAGAAAGTAAAGACAAAAATAACCACAAGTAGAGGTATATAAGTTTTGAATCTGCATGTTTTGATGTAAAAGAGTTAAATTTTTCATCTTAGCATGATTTACTATTTCTTGAAAAGGTGGCATACCAAAACTATCAAAATAATTAATAACGCCATCTCTAACATAAGTTGCAACCCAATGAGATCCACTCATATAATGTGGTTCTAAATTATAGATAAATATAGCTAATTTATGATTATGAGGTAGTGTAACATCTCTACTCAATACATCTTTAATAGGAATACCTAAATATTTACACCATTCTAAAAGATCAAAATTACTTAATGGAACTGTTTTTTTAAATTTTAATAATAATAAGCTGCTTCGTTTTTTGTTATTTTTTTTTTTTACCACCTCCTTTAGAAGAACGTGGTGTACCGATTCTTGGACCTCCCTCACCCCATGTACCAATGAATGGAGGTGGTCTCATTGGCATAATTGCACCTCCTTTTCTAAATAAATCTAGAAGCATTGGTATTCCAATACTTGCTAAAATAGTACCTATACCATTACCAACTTGCTTTTTATTAATTTTAAACATTAAATCCATATTATTATTATAAGCATCAGCTAAATCTCTAATCTGTGGTTTAGTAAGCAATTCACTCATAATTGCAAGTTTATGTAGCTCACTATTTGGTACTTTAAATACTTGTCCACCACTTATTTTTTTTTACAATCTGTCTAACACCCTCACTTACACCACCAGCAAGACCAGCTAAACCAGCGGTTTTTGCAAGCATAGGTCCATAATTTCTCAATATAGGTAATATACTACTTGCAATACCATATCCAGCTTGTTTTCTAATATTAGTCTTTGGAATTTTAACAAGAGCACCAGTTCCATTTTTTCTAGCTTTTTCTACTCTATAAGCCATATTATTTGAAACAAGTAGAGTATGACTACCAGTTAAATCTTTATTTTTTAATCTTATACCTATTTCTTCACTATTTTTATAAGTTCTTTTAAGTTTTGTAATTTGACCCTTTGAAAGATTAACGTTAATTTTAACTAATTTTGTTGACATTATATTAATTATGAATTAAATTTTTTTAACTCATAAATAATATTTTTTAAATTATCACTAACTAATCACAAAACAAACTAATCGCTAAAATCAAAACAATTCTCTGGATGTAATGAAATAATTCCTTCAGTATTATCTTCACCACTACTATCATCATCATCGCTATCAATTAGCAAACATTCAGTAAATTTATTTACTCTAGGTTTATATTTAATTTGCATTAATTTAGGCTTTAAGGTTAAACCAAAAGTACCTCTACATAAAGAAAACCATGCAGCAATAAATTTAACATGACATTTACTAACTATTTCATCAAAAGTATCTTTTTTATTATTATCCCAATCAAAAAAAGTAGTTTCTAGATTATCTTTTTTATAAAAAAGACTAAATTCCATTTTAGATGGATATTGGAGATATTCTCTCTCTTTTGTTACTTTATCTACTTTATAAGGTTTTTTACATATTCTTTTCCATAATCCACCTTGACCATGTTCATCATAACCTTTAATATTATCAATTGGTGTACTTTTTGATAAACCCCATTTATTTTTATAAAAAGTATTAATAAAGAATTCATCTAACTCTTTACTTTTTTCTAAATATTTATCATCATCTAAATTAATCTGCATACTAGTACCTAAATAATTATTATTATTATCTAAATTTTCTTGTAAACCAAATGGTGTTGTACCTTCGTATTTAACATACATAGTACAACCATCATATAAAATAGGTATTTGTAATCCGTTATAATTGTTTTTCTTTGGTGTACCAAAAGTAATACTATTAGTATCTATATCTAAAAAATCAACTATAACATAACCATCTTTCTTTTGTTCTTCTCTTTCTTCTTTTTTCTCTTTGTTCTCTACTTTGTCTACTTTCATTCTATATGATTAATAAATATTTTTTTTTAAATTATTTTTTTTTCTTAAATATTTTTTCGTGAGGGTGTTTTATACAATAACTAATTGATCTCCCACTTTATCAACAACAACATCCTTCTCATATAGTACAATAGCATGAACCCTAAACCTATCACCATCATTAGTGTTAATCATATATTTAAGTATAAGTTGTTTAGGATCTCTGCTTACACCATCAGCTTGATAACTTAGATCAAAAAAGATAAGAGGATAAATAGATTCGAAATTAGTGATATTTAATTGTGTTCCAGTATTATAATCATTCTTTTTCCATGAATAACCCATTAGTGCATTGAATATTCTATTTTTACTCTCATGGTCAAAATCTCTTTCAGGATAAAATACACCATCACCATATTCAAGTCTACAACTAGTTAGAGTACTAGCAGCATCACCTGCATTTAGTTTAAATGTATCATATATATATGGATTTGCTGTCATTAAATTATTCTTATTTCTCTGTAAATAGATAAATACATATCTTACTTTATCAATAGATGCTGATATTCTAAAATCACCACTTGTATTTGTTAGATCTGATCTCTGATACATTTCTCTTAAGTAATTCCATTTAGTTGGTTTTTGGAAATCAGATATGAATTTACTCATTAGAGCATCTTTTGGTTGTAATCTGGGAACCCATAGATAAAATCGATCAATTACTAATCGTGTTGTATCAACTTCACCATAAAGTGCTTCTGCATCAGGATTTAAATCTATTTCAAATTCAAGTTGCATTGGAGGTAACATCCTTCCCTCTAATTCTTCAAAGAAAGAGTATCTGTTTAGAGGTATATTTACATTAACTCTTTTTCTATCTGCTGTTAATGCTCTTCTCACTTCAAATTCTGTGTTTGCTTGAGCAAAACCATCATTTTTATCTAAATACCAAAAAGTATTTCTAGCTACACTTCTAGAATAATCATCTGAATATTCTAATAGATTTTTTGCAAAAGTAACAAGATGAAGATTATCAGTATCATAGATAATTTTTCCAGCACTCTTAATAACAAGATGTCTAATAAGAGAATGTGAACCACAAAGAAGTGTTGTTCTTGTATTAGCGTTATCTCCACCATTTGCTTTTAGATCAAGATGGAATTGAACTTCAAAATAAGCATTATACCAATAATAAAAAGAGCTTCTATCATTTATTACAAATTTATAACCATTTTTTTGTTGCTCTGTAGTATTAGCAGGAGTTCTTATATTGCTTTCAAGAAGAAATCTAACTTCTTCATTTCTCTGAATGTTTTCTGATGATCGAAATGACATATATAATTTATAAAATAAATTGTTTTTTAATATTCTTTATGATTGAGATATTAATCATTTAAGAGATTATTAATGTATGTGTCAACTTCTTGTCGTGTCATTTTGACTTTAGCTCTGCTTGGTTTTTTCCTTTTTGTTGCTGGGTGTGGTGTTGTCTCTTCAATATTCTCAGATAACCTCTTTCTTATAAGATCACCAGATTTTTCAGCTATTACATCTTTTGCTTTTTTAGTTTTTTTCCCTATTGCTTTAGATAATGTACTAACAACTTTACTACCAATAGCACTTCCAACTTCACTAGCAGCTGCACTAAGTGGTTTCATAATATTATCAACTATAAGACCATTTCCTCTATGAACATAAACATATCTTCCAAGAGATGGATGATACATCTTTCTGAATTCTCGTGATTTTGGCATTGAATTGTTAAGCATATAATTATTAATTACTTATTTTTTTTAATATCAATGAAAATGCAGTATCTGAATTATTAAAATAGATTGGTCTTCTTAATCCATCAGTTACATAGATACGTATACTTGAAATAGTTGTTGTATTTATTGGACTAAAAACAATACGTTTTGGTTCAAGTGTAAAAGCATACGATTGACTTAAAGTTCCTGTACCAAAACTGTAAATAATATCTGATTCTCCACCATCAACTAATGAAGTACTTGTTAAATCACAATGTATATTTAAAATATCAGTGTCTTCTGTAAGATTGGGTACTCTCTTTCCAATATTTTCCTCATCTCTTAAAATCTCTTTATCAAATCCAATAAGCTTATTAAAATTAGATTTAGTTAAATCAAGTTGATAGCCTGTATCTAAAGTTATAATTGTTCGAAAAGTTGGCTCATCAAAAGTAAGTGAGATTGGATAGTTTTGATTATTTCCATCTCCATCTTCTACTGTCTTTGATTTAATATAATTGTCAAAATCATTATATGACCAAACTCCTTGAGGAAAATCAATATCAGTCCAACTATTACCATTATCTTTACTAAATGATATTTTTTGATTATCATATTCTGAATTAACATTTGTCCATGTAAAAAACATTGAGATAATTCTGTTTAAACCAATATAGTAGGTTGAGTTTGAGTCTAATTTAATTGTTGGTGTAAATCTTGTTGTAAAATCACCTGGTCTATTTCCAGGTTCTTTTTTTGCAGAAAAACTACTTAATGTTATTTCTCTTTCCATATATGATTAAACAACAAAATCTTTTTTTAAGCAAAGTGTTTCTTTATTATTTTTTGGTATTGGCTTTTATTAATATGTTTAGAATGTAAAAGTGCATCTAACATAGTTACACCCATGTTTCTCATATCAATGCTTGTATTTCCTGCTTTCATTTCTGCAATAATGAGAGTTAACTTATCTAGCATTTCTTTTGGATTATGGAAAAAATAGGCTCCACCTCCCTTTTTAGTAGCCCCTCCAGGGGCCCCATAACCCTTATATGTTTTACTTTTGAATTTATACTCTTTAATATATTCATTAAGCTCCTCACGTAATTTGTCAGATCGATCATGAGCTAAATCTCTCTGTTGGGCAGTTATTTCTCCTTTATTAAATTTTCTTGTTGCATTTGATTTTAAAGCAATTACTTGTTTTCTTCTCGTCTCTGCATCTTTTACAATCTTATTTAAATAATTTTTGCTTTTTGTATTTGTCATCTCTGGTTGAGATAATCTAGCTTCTACATCCAAAACCTTATTAGCTTCTTCATATTTAACTTCACCTTCACCTTCATCTTCACCTTCATCATCCTCATCTTCCTCATCTTCTGGAGGTCCCTCTATAGATAAAGGATCTTGTGGTGCATATTCAGGAGGAGGGTCATTAGGAATTTGCCAAAAACTAGGATCCATTTCATATTTGGGTGGTTCTTTTGGTATCTTAGCTATTTGTTTTTCTGCTTGTGGTCCCACATAATCTTCTAGATTTAACAATCCTTCTACATCCATATTTTCATATGGATCTACTTCTGGTGCATAATCAATACCTCCATCTCTATTTACTCTAGGTACTTGAAATCTAACTCTCTTTTTAGGTTTAGTTTGTTCAGCTATTTGGTCTAGTTTGTCAAGCTTATCTAACCTAAAAGTCTTTGCAATAGCCTGATCGGTTGTTTTACTTCTTATCCTCTCCTGTTATTTCATCAAATAGTTTTCTCTTCATTTTACCAGTATTGGTCTTTTTATCTGCTAATTCTTTCCATTTTGATAGACTCATATATTAACATAATTTATATTTTTATAAATTATACAATGTAATGTTATATTTTATTATTTAAGTAATTCAAAAAGAATATATGAGTATAAATTATAGATGAAAATTCCAAACTATGATTCAAATTCAAAAAGAAGCAGCAAAAAATTCAAAAAGCTTAAACCTTTTATGCCATCTAACACTTTTAGAATGTTAATCTGTGGACCAAGTGGTTGTGGTAAAACTAACACTCTTATGCATATGCTCTACAACCTTCTATATTTTGATAAAATTTACTTATTCTCAAAAAATCTAGAACAACCAAAGTATCAGACACTAATGGATACATTCCAACCTATCTCTGAAGAGGTAGGATATGATGTTATTGAAGCTAGCAATGATAAAATAACACCTCTATCAGAACTAGATGGTGATAATCAAAAAATAGTTATATTTGATGACTTTGTTTGTGAAAAGAATCAGAAACCTCTTGTAGAATATTTTATTGGTGGTCGTCATAAAGGTTGTAGTGTTATCTATCTAAGCCAATCTTATTATCTAACTCCAAAAGATATACGCCTCAATTGTTCTCACTTCTGCATCTTTGATAGTCCATCCTCTGCAGAGACGGCAAGAATGTGCAAAGAAGTCAATGTTAATAAGGGTAAATTTCTCAAAGCAACCTCTGAACCTTACAGTTTTGCTTACATAGACAAGATAAATAAGACTATTAAAAAAAATTTCAACGAAGACATTTAAAAATAAAATATTAAAAATAAAATATTTTTATATTATATATGTCAGATTCACAAGATTCACAATCACACTCTTCCTCTCAATCATCTTCCTTTGATTATAAAGATTCTCTCTGTAATGCAAGTTTAGAAAGTACTGATTATGAAGATAGCGACTATTATCCATCATCACAGCTTTCTTCATTTGATTCTTCTCAATCATCTCAATCTTCTCAATCTTCTCAATCTTCTCAATCATCTCAATAAAAAAAGCAATTAAAAAATAAAACAATCTATTACTATATAATGGGGTATAGTAATGGATTATTAGAACAAAATCAAGGTAAAACTGTTAATGTTGGAAGAGGAGAGAGAGGCCTTCCTGGAATTGGATTTAATCTTACTGATGATGGTAATTTTGATATTGATGGAAAGAGATTAACAGATGTAAGCGCACCAGTCGATGATAATGATGCATCTACCAAAAAATACACTGATGATAATCTCAACTTAAAATTAGATAAAGTTTTAACTGCTGATCTTGACTTAAAAAATCACATAAAATAGTTAATTTAGCTGACCCAATAAATGATAAAGATGCTGTTAATTATGAAAAATTAAAAGATCATACTGAAATTAATGAAAATAATTTTCATTTACAACCAAGTTTAAAGATATTTAAGTCAGGTGTTGAGTTAACTCTATCAAATAATTTCTATGAAACATCTCCATCTGGTACATCAGGTGACTTTGGTGGTCAAACCTTTCTCGAACTAGAAATGAAGTCAGATAAGTTAAGAGATGGTGCATATACATCATTAATAAAGATAACTGGTGTTACTGATTATACTCATATATTCAATGTGCATGCCTCTGATGGGTTTAGACTTTATAGTTTTGCAAGCAGACAGAATGGTATTATAACAAAGTCATATATAAGATTCTCAAGTAATGGATCTGAGGGTAAAATAAGATTTCGTATTGTAGTATTTAAGAGAGACATATCAATGAATTTTAAGTTCCAAACAAGAGTTATAAAAGGTTCACATGGCACAGGATTTGATGATAGAATATTTGAGATACCCGATACAGATGATAACTATGAGATACTCTTCTTTGAAAATATCAATATGGATGGAAATAAAATAGAGAGTTTAGCTAATCCAGTTGACTCTGATGATGCAGCAACTAAAGGTTATGTTGATACTGAGACTGATAAATTATTGCCTCTTTCTGGAGGTACAATGAGGGGGAATATTGATATGGATAATTATAGAATAGAAGATTGTGGTAAATTAATTATGAAAAGAAATGGAAATAGTGTAATAGATTTAAATTTAAATAAAATAGTTGGTGTCGGTAATCCAACAAATCCTAACGATGGGGTAAGAAAAAAATATGTTGATGATGAGACAGCTAAAATCCCATCAGTAGACACTTCAAATCTACTAAAGTTAGATGGTAGTAGGTCTATGACAGGTGATCTCAAAATGGATACTCATCATATTCTTCAAATAAAAAACGTAGATGATCACAAAGATACTGATTCATTAGCAGATAAGAGAAAAGATTTATATAGCGCTGTAAATAAAGAATATCTAAATGAGAATTTTATTAAATTAAAGAGCAATTCTGATGGAACTGAGGCTTTTGATTTAAGAGGAAAAAAAGTTCAGAACACAGAGCCATATTCTGATAATTTATTTAGTGATAATGATCTTGTTAGTAAAGTATATGTAGATAGAGAAATTGCTAAAATTCCTTCGGTAGATACTTCAGATTTATTAAAATTAGATGGTTCGAGAGCGATGAGTGGTAATTTAAATATGGGTAATAAATACATAGATAATCTCGCTACAATTATTGAGAGAGATGGTGACCCTGATAATAGGGTAGAAATATTAAAGAGGGCAGTTAACTTTGATTTTTTTGAAAAAGAGAGAGCATATCTTAAAACATTAATTTTTAATAGAGTATTAGTAAAAGGTGATAATATGATTGGTGACCTTAATTTCCAATACACTGTGCAGAGTGGTCCCAATGCCGGTCAGATAGTAAATAAAAAGGTAAAGGGAATAGCCGACCCAACAGATGGGAGAGATGCGGCAAATAAACGTTATGTTGATAATAGAGATTTTGTAAATAAAAATTATATTGATTCAGAAATAGCAAAAGTGCCAACACCTGATGTTGATAAAGCTTATGTTGATAAAGCTATAGAAGAGTCAGAAGAGAGAGCAATTGAATCAATTGACCAAGAAAATGTATTCAAAAAAGTAATGGATGATGACCTTTTCAAAGAGGATGATAGTGATATTCATAAAATTGGACTCATAAATAAAGATTATCATAAAGTAAATCAAAAAACATACCATTTTCAAATTGATTATGACTCAAGTCTAGGTTATTATAGTACTCGACTAAGTATTGATGTAGTTTATTTACCAATCGGAAACTATACTTTAGTTTATGAAATGTATATTAGTGATGGACTCTCTGTTGATGAAATTAATGCATCTAGTGGCACTGTCTCTGTCAGTAAAATTAATAGCAAAATAGTAAATAATAACACAAGAAGTGTGATACATTTTAATAAGGGTATTATCAATCCTAGTTTTGATGATTTAGATATTGATATTCGTCTTAAAGGTAGGTCAGACCCTAAAACAGATATTTATGTGGTAGTCTATGGTGTTAGAGGTTACCAGAATGATGTTTCGATTCATCTCTGGGACCGATTGTATTACTTCCATAATGATGTGGTCAATTTTGAAGCTCCTATCGATATGAATAATAAAACCATTAAAAACCTTCCAGAAGGAAATGAAGATAGTGATGCTATCAATTTTAAACAGTTAAATG
>JAEMPF020014502.1:2551-38607 GCA_022496165.2 Catalaphyllia jardinei
GCTTCAGCAAATAGAGATCCAAGAAATCCTGGTACCAAATATGTAAGCAATCCGACATGTTTTTCTGATCAATGTTTTGGAAGTCTAGGGTCAGACGTTCTGAAAATCGGTCATAAATGGTGAAGTTCTGAAGTGGTCTAGGTCCTTTCCCGAGGTAAGAACTGTTTGTAGTCCTCAAAGTTTCTAACTTTTAGACGTTTAACACAGCGCTTATACATATGTAATATGTATGCAAGCTAATGTTCGCCGCATCAGCTGCAGTTGAAAATGCCATACGCAGCTGATTCGATTCCAGAATCTTAGTCCTATTCGAAACGTCGTGCTACTGTCGTAGCGAACTAAATTCGAGCTTAAGCACGGCAGTAGCACGACGTTTCCAACCATGGCTCGACAGGCTGAATTAATTTCATTTGGTTTTATCAACTGGGTTGATAATGTGAATTGGCCAGCGTAAAGAGATTCGAAAAGCTAACGTTTCGAGCGTTGACCCTTCGTCTGAGCCAAATGAATTAAGTTCAGCAAGACTTCTTAGGATTCAAGGCCTTGCCGAGCCATACGCCAGTAGCGCAACTTGACTTCAAACGGCGTGCTATTGCCTACCGAACTACACTGTAAAGGCGTGGTTCGCCGCATCAGCTGCAGTTACTTTCTAGCATTTAAAATGGTCTTCAGGAGTGCAAACTTCTTCCAATCC
Organism: Catalaphyllia jardinei; assembly: GCA_022496165.2. Classification (NCBI taxonomy): domain Eukaryota; kingdom Metazoa; phylum Cnidaria; class Anthozoa; order Scleractinia; family Caryophylliidae; genus Catalaphyllia; species Catalaphyllia jardinei. The sequence continues at coordinate 3,246 of JAEMPF020014502.1, forward strand.
TCGGTGCGACTGAATCAAATCCGACGTTTGAAACCACTGCCGTTCTTGACTTTTTGCCATTATGTTAATTTCGTCTTCAGAGACATCGGTCGTGGCGGCTTTTTGAAAATTAGGCGGAAGTGAATTATAACGGAATATGACGCTATTCTCCACCAACAAGTGGGCAAAAACCACTAATATTTTGACTTGAATTGCAACAACCAGAGTAATTTATACATGTGTGACAGCTTGTTATTTGAACAAACAGTGCAGTGCATTTGCATGTGTCAGAGCGAAAGTCTGTCATGCATGCCGTGTCAGTTGCTGTGGTCCAGACGATGAATACGATTAATACGTGACATTAATCCGTTGACGATTGCGTTACGACTGTAGTCGTTTAGAAGACACTGTATAAGAATGCTCCGAAATTGCTCTTAATGCTACGTGTAGAAAATAATTTAAATAAATATGGCTTACCTCATCAGGGGTGAATCCAGAGTAGTTCAAGTGATTTCCAGAAATCACTCAATTTTTTTAAATTTCTCCGGTTCTTTACTGCAATTCGAGAAATCAATTATCCTTCTTGTTTTATTGTTTAATGTGAAATAAAACTAAGAAAAAACGTGTCATATCTCGTTATCCCCTTGATTACCCAGCAAACCCATCTCTTCTCAGGCGAGTTCGACGAGTGTTTGTCGTTCGTGGATTTTTCCGAGAACAACGTGATAACATCACAGGCACAACCTGAGGAAATTTGTACGCAGGAGGTGGGAATGGATGGTATATGGATCTTTTCATAAATCACTCAAAACCCTGCCTCGGGCAGCATTTTGAAGACCTCGATCACAGTTTTTCCCTATACGGACTTCCCAGCAGGCCAATAACACATATTTATGTCTGACATATCAAATAAAGGAAATCTTTTAGTGGTGATCAGATTCCTCGGTTGTACCAATACAGTCAGAGAATAATTTGTGGGATTCTGCCTTTGTGAGCATGGATATCAACAACAGGAGCATTTCCACTCCCACAAGCATCCAAAACACCAAGAGCAATCCAGACAGCACATCTCTAACATCTTGAATGGTAGCCCCAAATCTCAGTTCACATGCTATATTAGTGAGGCTTCAATTGTGTAAATGTTTGGTGATCAAATCTTTCAAAATAAATATCTTACAGTTTTTAAGGATTTTTGCACTGGCGAATGTTATATATTTGAATAAATTTGGGCTTTCAAGGGTTAAGACAGAAATAACTTTTTATCAGAATTATGCCTTTCTGAAGAGGTCATTTTTATATGTCTGAGGGACTTAAAGTGCTCTCGTAATGCAGTAAAATTGCATTCTGAGAGCACTAAATTTCAAATTGTCTAGGGGAGCATGCCCTCAAAACCCCTTAGTTATGTTGGTGCAAATCACTCATGTAAAATCCTGGATCCACCCCTGTTCATGTTTGTATTGCGTTATTTTGTTATCTCTGGGTTCTTGGAGGTGGTAAAAAAATCGAAAATCGCACCTTTCCTATTTAAGCCATTTTTTTTATTATTATTATGTTTGCTTACACTCAACAATACTTTCACTGCTACTTTACACTAAAACAATAAGAACAACTACATACACTACTTACAAAAAAGCAGAGCAATTCAGACAACTTACAGTACAAGATGGCTTCTCTACCCTACATACAATTAAGTTTGGCCTTACACCAAAATTTTTTTTTTCCTTTTTCCTCCTTTAAGAAAAAAAAAATCCTTTTATCAATTTAGAACCTTTTAAAAAACAGAGATAAATGCGAAGAAGCATCATAAAAAACCAGAAATTTGATTTCCTATCCTTAACTTATAATTTACTTTTGTGGTACATTCACTCCAGTCAAGATTCATCTCGTTTACTTTGCGAAAGTGTAGATAGTAGTTAGCAAATAATAAACAAAGATTCAATTCCCTAACATTGCTATTGTCCTTCCCACCCGACATTCCAAATAATAATTCGTAATTTGCCGGAGATATTGAGGTGTTATGCATCTCATTGAACCAATTCAACACCCGACTACGAAAAGAAGTTGTTGTGCTACAGTTTTGAAATGTATGAAGAACTGAATCAGGCTCACCACAATAAAAACATCTATTGTTGTCTGTAATTCCATAGAGATTAAGCTCTTTCTTCGTAGCGACAATGCGATGGATTAGCTTAGAGTAAAATTCTCTCAGGTGGCTTTCTTTGCAAATAACCTTAACTCTATTAAAGATTTGGTTCCATGGCAAGGTCGTCAGAGCAAAATCGCGGTCCCATTTCATTGGACCAGTGGCCTGAAGCTTCCGTTTATCAAGAAAAAGCCAATGATAATCTTTAGATCTAAGTTTCAAGAGATCAATGGTTAAGGCCGAGGATAATTGAAATAAAGTGCCGCCAGATATGAAGTTGACATTAGGCTTAGCCCGCACCTTGGCTTTTTTCCGTAAGGCAGTCGGGATCGCAGAGATTACTTGAAAAAATTTGAGGAAATTACACTTAATTCCATAACGCTTTTGAAATAATTCAAATGATAAAAAATTGCCATTGGCGTCGATTACATCGTGCAGCGTGAAGACACCTTTTTCAACCCAATCGTGGTAAAAAAAGGTCTTACCATCAATGAGGATCTCTTTATTATTAAAGAGAATCATTTCTTGTTCATCCCCAGAGTTATAAAGACTTTTCAGATCCAGGATATTTTTTTTAAAGCCATTTTTTTATATTGGTTTTTTTTTTATTTAAGCCATTTTGAAACATAAACAAGGATACTGCATGAGAAGAAAAATGCTGTTTACTATTTTCAAATATCTCTTTCGTTCCAGAGATATTCAAGTTTTTAAAATATGCAAATTAGCCAAGTGATGACGTCATACACTCAACTAGACTTTGTTCAAATATGATAAAAAGAGATGTCTCAGCCAGTTTGTATCAGAAATGTTTGATTCTTTGCATAAGGTTCTACTAATTGTGCTCCACAATACGAGCTTAACAGTTCTGTTACCATGGCAACATACTGGCTTCAAGACCTTCCCATATTAAAAGCTTTTCTGGCCACCTTGGGCGTTCCATTTTGATATTTGGTTACAGCACTTCATATGCATGATCCAGCAAGCCTATAAATATGTTAACAAATGATGTAACAGAGAATTAACTCTGAAGTGTAAATTTTAGTGCTAGTTTAACCCATGAATAACCCACTGGGCGTTAGCCCTATTGAAGGGATCAGGGAACCACACGAGATAAAGAAAAAAAAATCTTTTGACCTCGGTGGGAATCGAACCCACGACCTCCGGATTACAGCTACCGTCACTCTGCCGACTGAGCTACGAGGTCGGATAGAGAAAGTCGGGGTCATATAAATATGTTAGCTCGTCTTTGTGGTCTTGTTTAACATTTTCAAGCTGAAAAATCACCAACATATTGAAATCAAGTGGGTGGGAACTGGAAAAGAGTGAGTTGCCATAGGAACGGAATTTTTTCATAGTCATATGTGTGTTTCCTGTAGTATTATTAGCCTGCCAAGTTTCAATGTTCGGCACTGCAAATTGGCCATGATAGCTCAATTTATATACCCAATTTAATATTGGGTTGAGTGAATGACGTCATCAGTCATCTCATTTGCATATTTTCTTTTTTTTGGAACTTAAATATAAGACTGTTATAATGATTTCAGACTTGATCACAATCACAATAGTCTAATCACAATACTTTATTCAAGAGATACAAATAATATGTTAAAAAAAATACTTTTTGAAATGGAAATCACGAGGGTAGCCCTATACGTGACGATTGCCTTAAACACAAAGCATAACTAAATGACGTTTATAATCCAAGAACTGTTTACATGCCATATTAAAACGCAATATCAATTAGTTTACAGGTTTAAAATTGTAAAATATATCTACATCCTAAACTAAGAAATATTCTGAAAATTACTTAACGTCTCTCACGGTCTTTAGTCTTGTTTTAAACCACGTGTACAATTTTAGTACACAGACTATTCCATGTTAATTATCAAGACAAAAACTAATTCTTATAGCAGTTTAGATAAAATTGAAGTTGTGGTTAATTCTAATCCGAGCATTCTTTGTAAACTTGAAATGAGTTTAAGTTTAGAGATCTCACAAAAATTTAGCTTATTGTTGATCTTTTGTCTTATTCGCCCCTCAATAACCACCTGGCCCCAGTTGTTCAAAGGCTGGATAACGCTATCCACCGGATACATCACTATCCAATGGATAGCGTAGTTTGTTTTGTCAATACTTATCCACTGGATAACGATTTATCCGGGCCGGATTGTTCGAAAGCCGGTTAACGTTAACCCAGGATTAAACGTCAACTGAGGCGTTATTTTCTCTGGTGTAAAAGTGTTTTTCACCTCTAACGTTTGGTGAAGTTTGAGATTACTACAGCTCAAAACGGAAGGGCAAACAATATAAACAGATTTCCTAACCAAAAAGATACAAAACTGAAATCAAAATTCTCGCTAACCCTGGGTTAGCTTAATCAGACTTTGAACAGCCCGGCCCTGGTGGATAGCGTTATCCAGCCTTTGAACAACTGGGGCCAGATGTATAAATACCAATTGTTAAACATTTCTTACATTTATAAAAAGAAAAATAAAAGCTATGACATGACGTTTCTGCGTCATCTTGTCGCCATAAAAGTCGTTCAGTTCAGATATATACCAGCTTAAAAGTGTAAAGAAGTCAAGAATTATATAAAGAACAATGTCAGCTAATTAAACACTTTTGCTCGAATAGAGTTCGCTTGTGTATTTCAAGTGTTCTTTTTTTTTTTTCTTTGATGAGCAACATATCGTAAATCAGGCATTCCAGCTTAACTTTGCACTTCTTTAAGATGTTGAATTGCTCATGCATATTTGACTTTCTCGAAGGTGTTTCTCAACAGCCGAGTACTTGTGCAAATTGATGCGTTTTATTACTAATAATGCATTTATTTAACAATTGGTTCATGCTTTAGCGTGTACTATCGAGTTATGGAGCACGCGGGAAGTATGGAGAGCACGAAAGAAGCGTAAGAGGCGATAGCCGAGAGCAACTCTAGCTTCATGAGTGCGCTCCAAACTTCCCAAGTGCTCCATAACTCGATAGTGCACAGCTAAAAGCATGAACCAATTGTTTTATAACGTAGCCGGTGGAATTGTGCATCAAATCTGACGCGAAAAACGGACAACAGTATCAGAAGTGATTGTTCACAGTAAGCACAAGATTACGCAAAATAGGAATTGGTTTTACTTCAAATTTTCTGTTGAGGCTCGAGTTTTACATTTAACAATTATCTTTGAAGGTTGAAACAGAGCAGTTTGTCATTTGTTTGGTTTTACCAGAGTGTCTTTCTGTCAAATTTGTTGCATGTCACCCTCGCACAGTGAAGCAAATCGTGAACGGCGGTGCTGATATCGAGTCTCCTTTTCGGTTGTTTTTTCTCTTTTTCTGCATCATTTAAGAACTCTATCCCAAGAAAAAGGTCGGAAAATTGTCTTCGTTTTGGGAACTGGTGCATTATTGTCACGAAATAAAATATTTTTCCCCTCGCTAAGAATGGCCGCTCGCGCGAAAAAAAATTCTGGCGAAGCGATTTGCTCACACTATCAGCAAGCAGTATTGGGACTTTGAGCATGCTTGCGTATACTGAATTTAATTGCGTGGCTCTGCTAGCTTTGTTATAATATCTACTGGTCACTGAGACCTTTCTTTAGCTGGTTTTCTACTAACGTACGGCTGCGCACAGCAAAATAACCTCTTCAGTATTGGCTATCATGATCACCAACTCGATGGGCATATTGGATCATGGCTAACCTCAAGCAAATCACAGACGTCCTCCCTAACAAAAGCAGATTTGTATCCTAACACACCAAACACTCTCCTGCTGAGATATACAAGGCACCTTCATTACTTGTTTTTCTGCTATCTACAAATAAAAGATGAAATATCCAGTAATTTTTTATCATTCTGCGTTAAACAGCTGTCATAATGAAAACTTACCTATATGTAAAATGAATGGGTAATATGCCAGAAAAATTCTTCAAGCGAGTGCTGCATGCATGCTGAAACTAAATTACTCTTTATTATGCCATCTTTCTTTGCAAATTTGCTCAGCAAAACCTTTGATTAAAACATGATTGATAAATAACTGAGTACCAGTGAATTGGGTAACCTAACATTGCTTGGTATTGAACATTGCTTTGAAAAGCTAGTCACCCATCCAGGGGGAGTGGCAATGTTCTTAGCTACTGCTAAAACATATGGCTACGAGCATATGAGTTATGTGTGAAATCCGAATTTCTATACTTTGGCACTGCTTATACAGACATGTTACATATAAAATAAATAATACAAATTAAAATATATTGCTTAAAGTCTTCAGTTTTTTGGCTTTCAAGCGTTTCTAAAAAATCGAGTGAAATATTTCATTCAAGACTTAAACTGATTATGTTTGTTTATTTTTCTTTGTTCCATGTTACTAAGAGGGAAATTATGTAGGCAGTGGGGTAGAGACAGGGGGTCTGAACTCTCTACCTTCTCTATATAGCTGTTGTTTTATGGTGTTTTGGCGTCACAAAATATCTTAAAGGTTGCAAAATTTTAAACCTGTATTTTTGTTTCCTTCAACTTGGGAATAATGCCGGTAATAACGATGTCCCATCATCTCTTTTCACGCCTTCCTTCCCCATTTCCTGCTCGTTTTTGGTTGCAAGCTTGCCCTTTCGTTGGAGCCATTAAAGTGCCTATGAAATGAAATTTTTGCCCTCTTTTTTATTCCGGCACGTTAAAACAATTTTTCTATCCCTCCAAAGTGGGCAAAAATTCAATTGTCGTTTTCCGAGGTCTTTAACTAGTGACGTCATAAGGTGTATAAATTTCGATCGCGTTCGGCACTTGGTGCCAGTGTATGTCCCTCAAAGTTAGCACTCACTGAGCTGTTTTTTTGGCGATTTTATTCAGTGGAAAAAGTCCTCAGCTGATGAAGTATGCAGTAATACATCATCTTCGTGTGATATTGAGTTGCTGCAGTTAGCGGTAGAAGGGGAAGGCTCTTTAAATTCGATCGTTTAGCGCTGTCGAGCCGGGTCGTGGAAGAGGGAGAACCTTAGAATATCGATTCGAAAACAAGGGAACAGACTGTAATGGGTAAACTATTAATCTGTCATGCCTTCAATATAATAAAATGGTTAAAGCGCCGCTCGCTTTGGCAAAATATTTAACTTGAGTTAAACAATTGGGTCGCGGTTATGTTTCAAATTTCAGACACAGTCCATGCTGCAAACATCAAGTTTCAACTAAATGCATGTTCTAGTTGCTTCACAGGCGGCCCAGACGTTGAGAAGTTTATACGTTGTTGTGCATAGTCTTATCAGTGCCGCGAAAGTGTGTGATTTTGTGATTTCGGCATTGTGTTGACAGGTATTTGATCGAGTTGCTGAACTGCGGTTTCGCTAAAATAGTGTCTGCCAGGCATTACTATTGTTTCATCGGTGTTTAGCTTAGCTTATTGTACCTTAGAAAAGCAACTGTCGACTCGTCTCAGATATGCATAAATTAGTGTGAAATAGCCATTCTTACGAGTGCATCCCCAAACTTAAAGGTAGTAAAATATTTTGACCTGCTGTTTTGCTACAATCATTCAGTCACCAGACCCAACATTTGTGCCAAGGTAGAGCGAGATCGGTGTTTTGAGATGTATCATCTCCTGCCTAGTTTTCACGCACTCTAAATACAGATTTCAGAAAATCCATCTGGGCAAGCCAACTATCCCCCTCCACCCTCCCCCTCCCCCCTCCACCTCTCCCCTTCCCCCTCTCCCCTTCCCCTCTCCCCTTCCCCCTCTCCCCCTCTCCCCCTCTCCCCTCCCCCCTCCCACTTTCCCCTTCCCCTCCCCCCTACAGCGCTGTTTTTTTTTCATTGGTTCCTTACCTTTTGAGTGGATATGGAGAATACTCACCGTTTCATTCTTTTTCTAGTACATTTACAGTTACAGCTGAACAACATTTTTATCCTGAGGAACACATCTGAAGTTTTTATTTTCATTCTGCTACTTGCACTTTCCAATGACAGAAGCCAGGATAAGGCCTATCAGGAGTTATATAGTGGTACTTTTGGGTGAGTGTTCATGGTGTTGGCTTTAATACGTTGTTTACAGGGTATATAACTATTACATAGTGTTCCCTTCAAATTAAGTTATTCAGTTTAATCTGAAATAGTACAAGTGTTATCAGTTAGGGTTCAAATTTTACTCTTTGTTTTATCACAAATTAATACAAACAAAAGCAAATAAAGCCAAAAATTGAGCCAATGCAATGAAAAACTGCGCCAAAATAAGTTTTACATTCTTGAAAGTAGCTCGGGTGGTGAGATAGCCGATGGTGAGTCATAGGCCAGGTAGTCTATGTTAAGATGCAATACCCTAGAAGGAACTGAGGCTGTACGCCTTAAGAGGAACCAAGGCCACTCTTTTAACTTCAAAAAGGTTTTAAATGGAAGTCCCTTCGGGACCCTACCCGGCCAGGATGCCATTTACCCCATCCCCTTCCCCCCTCAAATTTTTTTATTATGTACTTACCTAGATTCCAACACCCGATCTCTGACCATGCAGTCCATTTTCATCTCCACTTGGCAATGCAAGTAATCATTACAGATTTTCCAATATTTGTGGTTGGTCAAATACGTTATTGGTTTCCAGACTCCCCCATACTCTTTGATGAAAATTATATTAGTTTGAGATCATTCTGACCAAGACATCATTGTTCTTTTGAATTTAGCCTTTAAATTATTTCTGAACAGGTGATTCTGCCGTTGGAAAAACACGCCTGTTTAATAGATATCTTGAAGGACCAGCCAGATTTGTTCGTCATATTTCGCCCACTGTTGAAGGTGAGATATTTTCCTGTAGTCAGTCTCATTAAATTGAGTAAGTTTGATTATTACATGACCAAGTTTGTCCAGTCAAGGGCGATAACCAAAACTAACCAATCAGATCACTTTATTGCTGTCCATATATTAGCTCATGACTTATTTATCTACAGGAAATAACTTACATGTTAAAGCTTGTCAGTCGTTTTCTTCTAGCTTTTCCCTTTTTTGTTTTGTGCCTATGTGTGTCAGGTGGACACAAGGATAATAGAAGGTTTTGCTGTATTCGTAATGTAAGGATTCTTCCCGCAGCAGTCCTAACGAAGATTTCTGTGTAAACGATACTTCGAATGCCTAATGAAAGATTCCTGTTGTGTGAAGATTTCTTTTACACGGAACTCATAGCCACGTTAAGGTCACTAAATTTGTAAATGAATCTGTTTTAGGAAACCCTTTTGATAAAGGGTCGTAAAATCTGAAGTCCCAAAAATCTAAATGCAATTCCATCATATGAAAAATCTAGAGATCGAAATGCATACTCTCTGAAAATAAGCAAATTGGTGTAAATAAAAAAAATAATTGTCAGTAAGTTTTACATCGGGCCAGGTTGTGTGACATCAAATTATATTCGTAAAGGTACCGAAGGTAAAAATGCTCTCCTGATTATACTTCTGGGTGTTTTTGCTGGTTTTCAGTGTCACGTCATTCAAAATAGATAAAAAAAAAATCAAAACTTACCGTTTAATAGATTAAGTCCAGAATCTGGGAAAAGAAAGAAGGTAGATATGCAAAGACTCTCGCCAAGATACAGGCCACAGCAACTTTTCTTATGGAAGATGCTGGTGCCCATCTAGATGGGCACCAACATGGCGGCCGGAAATCAGCAGAAACATCTGTCACTGAGTTTTGCTACAAAAGCGTGAATTTTATCTCTCAAACAACTCAAAAAAGTAACAATAATACTTTTGTCTAATAAAAGAACTGTTCGGATAGCCGAATTCGCAGAAATAAGTCACGTTTTAAACCACCATTACAGCTCTCTCGCCCGCCATGTAAATGCCACGTCACGAAAAAGCTTACAAAATTCAAGCGTAGTCTATCACTAAACCAAGAACCCATTCGGAGTGAAAATTTGTATGAATATTAGTTTTTAGCTGCTCTTATACATCATTAAAGTAAAATGTCAGGAGGACCAATAGTTCTAAAGTTTGAATTTTAGTGACGTCATGTGAAAACCAGCAATTGTCGAATACCCTGTCACATCGAGCCCACAACTTATTTGTTACGTGAATAAATTACATACTGCAACTTAAGTTCGCGTGGCCACTCACATTACACTTTTTTTGGTTTGGCAGTGGATTCCCCCGCACTCTAAAACAAGTGGCACGGAGCTGCGCAAACGACCTTCGATTATTAGTCTTATGAAGTGTCAGGCATGAATAAGCATAGGCGGATTTAGGGGAGGGGCCGAGGGGGCCGCGGTCCCCCCTTTTGTTTTCTTGTATTTTGAAAACTTTTTTTAAATTACCACCCCAACCCTTCTAACCGTTTTTGGAGTTTTATTATAATTATACAATCAGGTCGAAGGGAAGATTTCATTTAAGGGGGAAAGTGAGGGACTCGGCCCTTCTTTCTGAATTTTCTGGATCCGCCCCTGGTAAGTAAGCTCCCAATCAGGGTATGCGCAGAAGTGAACTTTATGTTGCCTTTCGAGTTTTTTTTCCTACCATTTATGAAATTTGCAGTAAATTATTTATTAACCAGGTTTGTTTGGTACTATACTCGGAAAATATCAATCTTTCAGCCTTTTATATGGACCTCACTGCCCTCAGTATTTTATATAAAGAGTTCAATTTATATTGACTCATTGGATATTTTCCACTTATATTTAACTGTTTCTAGTTGACTCAGGTACGAAGATAGTTTATCAAGATCATGAGAGAGTGGTGAAAGTTTCAATATGGGACACTCCTGGCCTTGAGAGATATCATGATTTTGTTAAGACGTTCTGCACAGGAGTGCACGCTGATATTATTTTGTATGACATAACACAGCGAGATTCACTTCGACATGCAGGGAAATGGCTTCAAATACTTCGTCGCAAATCCACTCCAAATACTTTCACAGCACTTGTAGGAAACAAAGCAGATCTTGTTAGCGAAAGGAAGGTGTCGTATAAGGTAATATTTTTTGTGTTTGTAGCCACTGGTTTACGTCAGGTATAAAATCTGCAGCATTATCAAATCAAACTCTGTCTCACCGGAGGAATACAAGTTCTTGAGGAATCCCTTATTTTGATTTCTAAATACATGCCATTACATCGAGCTTATTTTTTATTCCAATAAGTCTGCCAGCTAATCGGTATCCTGAGGGGGGACTCTAAGTAAAATTTTGTAGCCCGCTTCCCAAAATCCATACCCTATTTATGACCAAAATCTGCAATTTTCCCTATCGTACTTATGATCAGACCAAAAATTCCATACCCTATTTATGACCGTTCCAGCTTATACAATTGCCCTAAACATAACTTTTGAAGGGATTTTGTTGATGGTCATATCGATAATAAGCCTAGAGTACAAAACTGTGCAGTATTTAAGACCAAAATGGTCTATTTATGACCGAAACGGCTGCAAAACCATACCCTTTGTACATGGCCGTGACTAATTCCGTACGTGTGACATGTATTGAAACCAATCAGGTAATAGGAAGTGACTTCGTAGCTTACATAAGCGTATGCACAGTGAAGGTGGAAAATTAGATGGAACGGTCGATTCGTGTATATTAAAAGCCAAAGTTTTTTATTAAACCCGACTCTACATTGGCCACGAGGCTAACCTAAAGATTTCGTCAAGGATTTTTGTCGAGGTTTTCTGCAAGACTTTCTAGTCTTCAATGATGCGGGGGGGGGGCGCCCGTGGGGCGCGAGAAAGAAGGAGCAAGCGGCGGTTCGAGCGGTGCTTCGAGTAGTTCGGGAAAAACTTCGTTCACTTAAATGCCGGTTATTTGAAACCATTTAATCCAAAAGGAGAGCCACACAGTTTAAAGGTCAAATGCAACAACATTTGGCCTAGTTTGATTTTGAGTTAAAATAAAAGATAATAATCCAAATAGTCATAATCCAAAGTTTTACTTGATCTCGTTAAAACATCGCCGAGATATTCGACCTTGAAAATGGCCTATTTTCTTCGCCTCACAAACGGAACGGTTCGTGGAAACGTCGGGCAATTATCGGAACTGGGTTTTGTGACGTCATATTTGGTGAGCTTCCCGTTCAGAACAGAGAGCAAACACAGCATTATGGGTGTCTTGTGCAGGTTTAGTCGTTCAAAATCTATGGAATGAGCCTTGTTACAGGAATAGATCACGTTGATAAAACGAGGATAGCATTGATAGAAGAAGGGATTTTAATCGCCTGTTTGAATCATCTGGCCATAAAGCTACATCTCGTCTTCTTGCTGTCAGCGAACTTTTTAAACAAACCTCTTGGAGCAATGTGTTTCGCAATGACTGACCTAGGTGTTACGTTTTAGCCCAAAAACAAAAACAGAGAAGCTGTACCAAATGTCGTAATTGTAAAGCCAAGCATTGACAACGAACAACTGCTCTACAAGCAAGGAATGCTGTTGTTCGACAGCCATATTGTGACGACCAGAAAGCGAGATAAAGTCCTTATATATAAAACTTAATTGCTTTTTTTTTTCTTATATTAAGTTTAACTTTTCAGATACTTAATGTAATTTTCTAAACTCAGTCCGGTCAAAATAAAGCAGTAAGTAAAGTAAAGTAAAGTAAAGTAAACTTTATTTTACCAGGGTGGCCCATTCAGCAACGAGGCTGATATCCAGAGGGGCCCTGGACTAAAAATATAGTAATTAAAAATACAATACATCATGATAATTTAAAAATACAATTTAGAAATACAAGGTATAGATTTTAAAAAAAAAGCATGCAATAATTAAAAATATAAAGTATAAGCAAGCATGCAATAATTCATAAAAATCTAATGTCTATAAAATCTAAAAATTGTAGGTATTAATTAAAACTCTGAAGGAAGAAAGTGACTTGGCGTTTTGAATGTTACGGGGTAGGAGGTTAAAAAAAGCTGAACCGGAATATCTAAAAGTTCGTTTAGCAAGGCTAAGTTTGGGTTTGGGCAGGTGCAGATCTGTTCTTCTACGAGTATTGTAGTCATGCACATTGAAATTTCTTGTGAAATATCCACTCAAGTATTTAGGCACTAGATTATTTAGACATTTATATACTAAAGTACATTTATGTCTTTTCCGTTTCGTTTCTAGCTCCACCCACCCTAAAACATTTAAAGTGTCTTTAGAAGAGTCACGCCTTAGAACAATACGGGCAGCGCGATTTTGTAACCGTTGTAAGGTTTTACTGGAGGTCGCTGACAATTCACCCCACACGGTGTCTGTATAACACAAGATTGGCTCTATAAGTGTATTGTAGACACACTTCGCTTCATTAAGAGTAAGGCAAGATCTTATTCGTGCTAAAATTCCCAGTCGCTTGTTGACTTTTTTACAAATCGAGTCAACATGCTCTTTCCAATGAAGTTGTTCGTCGAGCATAACCCCGAGATAATTAAACTTCGTCACTCTCTCTATGTCCTTTCCTTGGATTTGCAGTACAAAGTCTGATGAGGTTTGTAATAGTTGCCTTGTTCCAAAGAGTAGTCCTTTCGTTTTACTGTGATTTAATATCAGTCTGTTACTCGTCAGCCACTGTTCAACTCGTTTGAGATCTTCTTGTAGATTTTCCCTGATGACGTTAACATGAGACCCGGTATAGTAGATCACTGTATCGTCCGCGTACATGCTAATTTCTGAGTGCATCAGACACTTAGGTAGATCATTTATGTAAATAACAAATAGTAATGGTCCTAGTAAGGAACCTTGCGGAACGCCGAAGTCCAAAGGTAGGCTGGATGATAACTCTTTTCCGTATTGAACTTTCTGCGAACGAATAGTTAGATAATTTCTGAACCAGGTGAGACTGCGTCCTCTAACACCATAGTGCTGTAGCTTATGAAGTAGGCAATGGTGATCAACAAGATCGAAGGCCTTTTTTAAATCGATAAAGGCAGCTCCGGTTAACTGTTGCTTGTCCATGTGTTCTAAAATATGGTCAACCAGGTAAACAACCGCAGTCTCAGTGGAATGTTTCTTGCGGAACCCGGATTGAAAAACTGAGAGAACGTTGTTTTCTCCAAGAAAGGACAATAGTTGAACTTGAATCGCACGTTCCATCACCTTGGAAACCAGGGGGAGAACTGAAATTGGACGATAGTTGTTCTCATCATCCTTCTTTCCAGCAAGGAAACAGAAAAGCGTCATTTAGCGGTTGGATGATTCTGTAAATCGAGTTCACGTCATTGTTATTTAAGAAATAGAAAACATGTACCGTGTTTGTATCGAGTTATACAAACACGAGTGGAAGTTTGGGAGAACGAGAAATGCTGTGGGAACACGAGCCGCAGGCGAGTGTTTCCACAGCTTTTTCGAGTTCTCCCAAACTGTCACGAGTGTTTGTATAACTCGATACAAACACGGAGTACATGTTTTCTATTTCTTTTAGAAAACACCACGACGAGAAAAAGGAAAACAACTTGTTAACTTTGATTGTCAAAATGTAAATTCTCTTTGCTCGCGCCATCACTACGTCAACAGCGCGCGCTAGTTCTGTGTCTCCATCGAGTTATACAAACAGGATTTTTAACCAATCAGCGCGCATGCTTTCTTAGGACTGTTTTCTAATTGTATATATTAAAGATTTAAAGCTTAAGATTTAAATTAAGGGAAGCCGAAATAAAATTATAATGAATGGCCGATTTTCAGCACCAACATTGTCATTTGATAGTTGAACAAAATAAAAATATATTTATAAGAGTATTATAGATTTTTTTTTGTCCTTAGTCGTAATTTGCTGCGATGAAGTAATTGCTTACTTAGGAGACTGGCATGTTAAGGAAGAAGGGAGGGGGTACTAGCCTGGGAATTGGAGTCAGACTCCTGAAGGAGACTAATGTAGATGTGGCTCAAGCTTTTATTGATCCCTGAGAGATGCCATCCTCCCCGGGCCATCCTAAAGCAGACACAAACAAATAAGAGCTATAAATGGTATCCAATTTGCTATTATCTCGGATTTCATACCTGAAATTGATAGGCCCAAGTATGACGGTAATTTTGTATCTCTTACTTGTAACCCTAAGTGATACTTTGTTGGGCCAAGACAAGAATTTAACCATGAATACCTTAAGACAGAGCTGTAGCCAGTATTAGGCAAACTCAGGCAATTGCCTCAGACATTTTTGTTTCCAATGCTGCTGTTTATTTTTTGATAGTTGAAAGTAATTATGTTGCTAAATACTTACAATTTAACTGAGGACAAACTGAGGCCATTGCCTCAGTAAATTTTTTCTCACTATGGCCCTGCTGTAATGATAATACCACAGTCCTCTTTTCAAAACCCTAAAAGAGACAAGCATCTACAGTCTTTTCACATGGGAGTACCTCGGCTTGGAGTTTGCAATCGATTTGTCAAGTTTAATAAGCTCTTTTCAAAAACCTAAAAATTTATATATTTGTCTTTTAGCATGTCAAATTAAAACTGTGGAAGTTACTTAATATCTGTCTGGATTTGTATGCTGCTGTTTGAGACATGCCAGGGTGGACCATAACCCTTCAGGTGCCAATGGGTTAATTCATCAGTTTTCTGTTCTGTCAGAATATTAAATAAGATAACATTTTTGTTATGTGCATCTCCCTCCTGTTTCTAACTGAGGCCTCCTTACTTAGAAACCAAACACATTATCTTTATAATTATTTTTACATTCAGTCTATGCGTACTGCGTACATATTTAATGTATATACTGATGTTAAAAAATATGATATGGTGTGAATGGAAACTGCAGCTATAACACTTCATTGTAAGAAGAAAGTTTTATTTTATCTATTTTATTTTTTTTGCCACACACAATGAAATACAAGCATAATAAAAACAACAATAATAGATTAATTAACATTAAGTAAATAATCAAGACCAGAACATCAGTCACGAAAGCAGAACACTGACACATTTTTGATGGTAGACGGCCCTTTAACTGCAGGAAATGCTCTCCCAAAATTATTTCCATATATTGCTAGTTGTCAGTCATATTTCCCACAGTAATCAGGTTTCAAAATTCTCTCACTTTTCTGTGACGAAATAATCACAAATTAAAAAGCCAGATGTAGAAGCACCCTCTACAAATAACCATAGTTTCCACCCATTTACGACTGATACGTTTTCAACAAATTTACATGGCTTCTATATAAAGAAAATCATCGTTGAAATCACAGACCTGAAAGGTTTCTTTCAGTGATGTTATTTTCAATTTTCCGGCCTAATTCAAGACCTTCATGATTTTTCTTTCCGCTGACAATTTCCAACCTTTGAAAACCCCGTAACCCTTAAAATTCTAAGGACGAAAACAACACCCATGTCATGTAAAACAACAACAACATGAGCTTCGATGCTGAACATTGCCACAAGACAACTGAACTTGGCATTAAGGGAACCTCACACATCATCTCAGTTTACAAAATAAAACAAGACAAACACTCGAGGATAACCTGTATTCAAAAATTTTATTACTAATCTTTGAAGAGTAGTTTTCCACAAGTTCAGAAAGGCTCACCAATCCACGTGGTCGATTCTTTAGTTGTTGATATCGTACGCCATCTTGTTAACAGTCTGATCCACTCAAGTTTATTTTGCGCGAATCTTTGCCTGATTCCAATGGTTCCAAATTTCATGGCTGTATTTGGAGATTTCCAGACCACAAATCAATGTCTTCATCTCTTTTACACATCGGCTAGTCAATAAACTTCAGAAAATCCTTGAAACAATCTCGATGATTTCTCGAAAGCCTAAGAATCTTTTCTGGTCATGAAACAAGCTCGCCAAATATGACGTCACAAATACCGTATATTCGTTTCCAATCTAGGCGCGGCCATTTCTGGTTCGTTTTCGTAAAGCTCTCGGAAAACGTCGGATTTTCCTATCTTGAGCAACACAGTTTGTGCAAAACCTAATTTTGAGAGTTGATTCTGCTTCCTGTTCGTATGACTGATGTTTTTAAAAAGGATTTTCAACAAAAGAAAAATTGTCCAAATTTCGTTGCATTTGACCTTTAAGCCAGGGGTGGAAGAGGTAGAGAAAAGCACTTAATCTGTACGTCACGAGGAAAGTAGTTTCGGACGACACACAGAAAAGAGCTCATTTTTTATATGTCGCAGGAATTAATGTTCAGGAAATTTACTTAAAACGTTCTTTTTGAGGGACATTTATTTCGACAAATTGCTCAGTTCATTTGTAGGCTTCGTCAACGAGCAATCAAGTGTGAGTTTGGTGAAAACGAAAACGACTATATCCGTGATCAAGTTATTGACAATTGTTATTCGAGTAAGTTGCATTGAACGTTCCTGAAAAAGGGGGGAACTCTAACTAAGGGTAGATGATTTGTTAAGGATTGCGGGGCTGTAAGACCCTGTTTAATAGTCACCAGTTGATTTAGTACGGTACTGACCAAGTGAATAATCAATTGATTGAGCAAGTGAATGCAGATGGCATGGTGACAAGTCGCATGGAAATACGCTTTCTTGGAAAGTAAAGAAGTAGTTTTTTAGTTGCGATCAAGAAGGACGTTTCAGTGGAGACAAGAAGTGTCTAGCGAGTGACCAAGCTTACAGAATATGCAGTATTAATGGCCATTTCAAAATTAAATGTCCCTCGGGCTCGTCAGCGTGGTGGCCATGACTCCGGATCCAGAGATAATAAAAGTAGTAACTGGGAGAAGACGAGATGGCAGAGAGAGACGTGGTCGTGGTCGTGGAATGTCGCAAGAAACAAACTTTGTAGCTGACGGGAATCGCAACGAAGAACCTATCAGACCGGTTCAGCATAGTCCCGAATTTTCATTTTCTGTGGAGCAGTCAACAGGCCACGAGCGACAAAGTAGCTATTTGATAACCTTGATTGTCGGAAGTGTAAATGTAGCTGCATCTGATGTCCTTATTGATTCTGGAGCTACTTGTAACTTGATAGGCCAACAGACCTGGGAGATGATATGCATGAGTGTTTTCCATTATGCCAAATAGACCGGTCCCAGATCATTGGGAATAACCGAGGAAAATAGAACAACATTTCCCGATTAAACCGGGCTAACCTATGGGAATGGCTGTTGCCCGTTTTCATTTCTTTGCTGAATTCCCTAATAATTGCAAAGAATCAGTGTTTAAAAAATAGAACGGCGAATTTCCGTCGGAATATTACGACCGAAATAATTAACCGTAAGTCGCGTAAGTCAGCCAGAAAACTCTTTGCTTACGGTGGTACGGAACCTTTAACGACTCTTGGAACTTTTAGTGCAGATGTATGCTGACTGGTATCAATAGAGTAGAAGAGCAGACTTCGTGGTGGTCAAGGGCGACACCCTGACGCTACTGGGTCGTGAAACCGCGGACATTCTCAACCCTCTGAACATTGGTCCAATCCGGGCTAACAATGTTGACGGTGGAGGACTGGAGAGTTGTATCCGAAAGAAGTCAAGGCCTTGTTTACCTGTGTTGGTCTTTTGTGAAGGGATGCGAGTGTGAAGGGATGCGTCGTGCAAACGAAGCAATCATCCGTGAAAGACACTCGATTACAACGGGTGGAGGAACTTTTAGACGGTTTGAACGGGAGTACCGTATTTAGCAAAATTTCTCAAATGAGTTTCCATTAGCCTCTACATTCGACACATCACTTTCGTCACACACTGAAGTCTTTATCGTTTGTAAGCGGCTGATGTTTGGAGTGACGTTGGCACCGGAGAAATACGAGCAAATTGTCAGAGATGTGTTTCGGAGTTGTCGCGGAGTTAGAAACATTGCGGACGACCTAATTACTGATGGTGTTACGAAAAATTGTTGCGTGACTTGGAAGATTCGCGAATATGCTAATTTCGTCTCGACTCTTCTTGCACATTTAATTAGTATCACCTCACCGTGATTCAGCAATTCTTTTTGGTTGTTTGCGTATGCTGCTGTAAATAGGTTAATATTGTAAGGATACTTTATTTGGTAGAGCCGGAAAGTTCTAGAATCGTATGCTGTAAAGTATACTAGTATGCCTATCAGTAGTCAATGCTGACGTGCAACGTATCGCGAAAGGGATTGAGAGTTAAGCCAGATTACTATTTGTTATGCATTTGTCCAGCGTCCTTTCTTTTTTATTTTCTTTTTTTTAAACAGCTTTATTTGGTACACCACATAAATAAACTGCAGAAATAAAAAAAAGGCAAGACCCAAAAGGGGCAGGGAGGAAGTCCCATGCGAGGCACCGCCCCTGGATTAAGGCCTAAAATTAAAACAAAAGCATACACAAGCATTCATAAGAAGAAAGAAATATATATCTAGAGTGGCATGAGCATGTTTGGACTAGCGTCCACGTGCAGGGGTAATTGAGATCATATACCCTTGAAAGGTGAGTGCTCATTAGTTTGCGGACAGCTGTATAACGAAAGTTGTGTTAAGGACGTTCGGGCGAAAATTTTCCAGTCGATAGAATTTTTTTAAATTTTTACTGCTGGCAGATAATGAGTTACTTCTGCCAGAAATGCAAAAAAAAAAATTGGGGTTCACCGTCTTCGTTTCAGAAATAAAGCGTGTGGTAAACTATACTGATTTCGAAAAATTGCCCCATATAATTGAGCACGGTCTACAGGGGTTTATAGTTAAAAATATCGGGGGTGAGTCAACAGAGGCAAACGATGTTAGTCATATTTTGTAGAATTGGGTCTGTTGCGTAAATAATTCCAAATGTCACTAACGTTTTCACATAATTTAAGAGGCATTTGAAACCGCCGCACAGATGCACGAAGAGCTAATAAGAATTGAATTCGATTGTGCATTTTGCCAAAAATACAAACTTCTAGTCGATAGATTTTCTTCATTTTTTCCCTAAACGTAGAAAATCAGTACAGAAAATTATCCACTGAAAGAAAAATGGGGTCACCGAACGTCCAACATCGTTAAATTCAGGCAAAGTTCTAGCAATGCCCATCTGCCCTATCATGTTTATTTTATGACTTAGCACGCGCGCTCATGCATGACGTGGCATGTGAATTTGCGAATCGGTGTAGTTCTTAGGTGGTTTTTCCCAGGAGT
The DNA here is from genome assembly GCA_022496165.2 of Catalaphyllia jardinei. Lineage (NCBI taxonomy): Eukaryota > Metazoa > Cnidaria > Anthozoa > Scleractinia > Caryophylliidae > Catalaphyllia > Catalaphyllia jardinei. The sequence continues at coordinate 23,316 of JAEMPF020014502.1, forward strand.
GTTTAGAGATAATTATCTTGTGAGTCAGTACTGTTCATTGAAGTGTGACGAAGGTCGCGTGTAAAGTCTCGACAGAGGTCGTGTGTGTTGAAGTGTAACAGAGAGGTTGCGTGGATATCTGGCAAGAGGCCGTGTTTATACAAGAGTGACGGAAGTCGAAGTATAGTTTACAAACCCAGCGTCTACTTGTTGTGAAGTTTTATGTGAAATTACTTCGTTCGAGTGCAATAAATAACTTTCTTGGTGTTCCAACATCCCTGCGTTCTTTTCAGACGGCAAACTACTTGCCACTTCAAACAACGAACTCGTAACAGATGACAACTGTTAAAGAACAGATTTGGGTTCAGCTAAAGTGATGACTGGAGTCTTGGTTGTCGCCAGGAAGCTTTATTCTTGGTGTTGGTTGCGGTCGTGTCAGCTACCGACTGACCCTTCACGCTAACAAACTAAGTTATTAGAAGCGACTTCTTTGTCGACGTAACGCACTGTGATTGGCTAGGACACCTCGTCTACGTGCTGCGGCGTAGCTCAAAAGATGACGGCTTCTATTAAGGGATTACTGAGTTTGAATTAAACATTGACGAAAGGGACCGAATAACCTTTCCTAAACTACGAGCACTAACGAACAGCCCTAAAACAGCCTAAACACGGTCAGGGACATCTTTAACACCAACCACAGCGGTCACGGACTCGGCGAAGAAGGTGCAAATGGCTACGTGTCGCTTTCTAGTAAACAACCTCATTTAGAACAAAAGACTCTAAATGTATTGTTTCGCTAACTTAATTAAATTGAGCTGTATAGGTTTTTTTCGCGCAAGAACTTCTCGTTCGACAACAATCCATCCTGAAGCGATCATTTATGAAAGAAAGAAAACTTAGGTTAGTGCCTGTGGAACGCCCAAAAAGCCGAAGGTTAGAAATATAGTAACAGCTGTATACGTGATCGTAACTCAATTACCTGGATTACGAGGAAACGAAGCCTTTTATACCGTAGAATTCCAAACATATCACTCCCGTGAAGGAGGACAAAAGGAATTTCATTGGCAGGCCAAACTTTCGCACGATATCAAATACTTGTTTACCCCGAAACCTATTATCGTTGTTATGTATACTGAGAGGTGACGCGCGTTCCACATGCACCATTTTGACCTAAAGCAAAATACACTCTAATTGATATGCATTACATACTGCAACAAAAGAACGCACTCTTCAAGTGAGATTACGAGACACTCATTAAAGCGTACTTTTCGTTATACAACAATTAAATAAAGTGTTCATTGTTCGTAGAGTTGATGGAAGCAAAGTTCCACAGTTCATACTGGTCGTAATGCCAGGGCCGTTAAAACAGTTATTCGCACCAGAGTTCCAAAATCTAAAATTACGACTGATTACATAAACGGTTTCAGCTTTGTTATTCTGGAACCGAGCGAACGAATAGTTTTAATAACTTTAACTGAGACCGATTGCTAAAATAGTGATAACGTAAATTACACTAGTAAACAAAAGACGAGGGATTAACGAGTGAAAAGTTCCCACGAGAAAGTGGCGTACCTATTATTGAAAATATGGCAAAATTATTTGACACTCTAAGGATGTAAACCACGGAATTATAAAGAATATAAATAAATCATGGGAAGTATGAACGTTATATTAAAAGAGTGAAATTATGTTCTAACACAACACGCAGAGGTACATGACCGATGTCTCTTTGCAGTGTTGGATAGGCCAAGTGAAGTGGGTCTAGTTTAGTATTCAGCAAAGTTCCACATGTAGCATTCGTAGCCAAGCCCATTCAGGAGTTGACCAAAATGAGCATTACCTTTAAGTGGGGCGAAGAACACATACAGCTATTCAGGAGCTGAAGTCTCTTATCACTCAAGCTGAGACATTGGGTTACCTCAGGGTTGATTGTAGGACAGGAATCGTTGCAGATGCGTCTCCTGTGGGCTTAGGGGCAGTTCCTACCCAAGAACAAGGAGGGACTTGGAGGGCTGTCTCATATGCATCTAGAAACTTGACTGACGTGGAGAGGCGCTACAATCAGAAGGAGAAAGAGGCGTTGGCTTTGGTTTGGGTCTGTAAGCGATTTAACATGTATCTGTTCGGATCGGAAGTAGCTTTGAGCGGGAAATAGGTCACAAAACCTTGGAACCAATCTATTTAAGCACGCCTAAGCCTTGTGCACGAATTGAGAGATGGGTTTTGCGGTTACAAGGGTACGATCTTAGGGTTGTGTACCGGCCTGGAAACGCAAACATTGCTGATTCTTTATCTCGTTTGAATTCCGTGAAACAATTAGACCTGCGTGCCTGTAGTATTATCAACGAAGGAGAATTGAAGAATCAAGATTAATTGTAGAAGGAGAAGAAGGAGATTGATGAGGAACTGTACTTATTGAAGAACTGCGTGAATTCTGGGAACTGGGAACACTGTATGATTCCTTGATATGCACGCGTCAAAGACGAATTATGCACCTATGGCGAGCTTTTGCTTCGTAATACGAGGTTAGTGGTACCCAAGGTCTTGCTAGACAAGGTAGTCAGACTGGCACATGAGGGTCATCAAGGGGCAGTGAAGATAAAGAATCGGTATGGTGGGTGGCCAGGAATGGACAAAGTTGTAAAGAATTTGCTCTAGGTTTGCCATGGCTGTCAAATTACTTCAAGTTGCGATCCACCTGATCCGATGTGTCTTGTTTTGCCTCCAAGTGCTCCTTAGCAAGACTGCAGTGTAGCTTTTGTTAGGGTCCCTACCCACAGGAGAGGGTATTTTGGTGGCGAAGTCTATAAAAAGTACTAAGATTACAGAGGCAACCACTCCTAGGCAGAGTGGAAGGAAAAGTTATGTTTCCCAGATTTGGTGTTCCGTTTTCCCTGAGGACAGATAATGATCCCCATTTTGTGTCCGAAGAATTTGAGTCGTTGAGCATCGCAGGACGACACCACTGTGGCCTCAAGCTAATGGCGAAGTTGAACGCCAGAACAGTACATTGCTCACGACTCTTCCGATTGTTTAGAAGGGAAAATTGGCTAACCGAGTTGCTTGGAGACACAAAACGTTCATAGTTTCCCTTTTGTTCATCTGTTTGATATGTTTTTGCGACTATAAATTCCTTTTCTTGAATAATAAATGCCGTCTCTAATGAGACAAATTTCCCGCGGTTTCAAGGTACACAACCTGATCACGTTCGAGTCCAGAGTTCAGGTTTTGTTTCCCTAGGGAGTTAGTGGGGTTTTTTCGCCCCAGGAAGTTAGTGAGTTTTAACCCATGGCACGTGACGCGCTCTCCTCCAATCGAAAAACGTATTTGAGTTGGGAGGTATAACAAAGCGTCATATGACGAGCTTTTCGATCAATCAGAATTTAAAATTCTTATATTCACCCCTGCAAATTATACAAACAATGTCTGACGAAGGTGTAGTGTATGTTGCATTGAGTTTCTTAGGAATGGTACAGAGAATTGCGAAGAAATGCCAGCGAAGTCATGTTTTGATAATTGAGTGGTGCAATTAATAGCATGAAAGTCAGCAACAAAATTTAGTCGAAAGTATGAAAAAAGTAAGTTGTAAGGCATTATAATGGTTTAAGATATTGGCTTTAATAAAAAAAATATCCCTTTTCATGGCATTTCCCTATCCACACCATTCTACTATCCATTCCATTCCTTATTTTTTAATCGGAATCATTTGCGGACCTGGGCAGTACAGATGAGCTAAGAATGCAACGCTGTGCAGATCTGTTAAGAGACCAATTAGAAAAATCTTATCGGTTGAATGACCGATCGGCACCATCATCACTGAAGAGATTTTTCCTATAATCTATAATTATCATTCAAGTCGCAGAGGAGGGCATATTTTGCGTCTTTTTTTGCAACTTTTTTTTTTGCAACTTTTCAAGCCCGAGTTCAAAGGTTTTCACTCTGTGAACCCACCCTAAGCCACTAAATAACTTATTTGTTTTTTTCCTTATCTTGCAAACTGAAGGACAAAAGTTCACAGAAGTGTCACCGTGACCGTGAGCAGAGATAGGATAATCTGGACCGCGCTAAGAAGCAATCAGATTGGAGGATTCTTTACCGTGCACTCTTGTAAAAAAAGGAAAAAAAAAACACTTGTTATTTGTGACAATGGCGGTCACTAATAAATAATCATAAACAAACCAACATATGAAAATAAAAACGACCAAAAATAAAATATATTTAACAAATTGACGTCAGTTTTTATGCGTCTGTCCTGTTATTGATCATGAATTTCGTCATAACATTGTAAAAGTAGCTTTGGATCCACGAGGCGATAGCCGAGTCGATCTGCAAACTATTTTGACAATGTTATGACGAAATTCATTGTCAATAACAGGACAGACGCACAAAAAACTGACGTCAATTTGTTTGTTTTTTTACGATAACAAAATTAATGGTCAAACTGTCCGTTCTCGCTCGTTGCCGAATCGCATAAATTACAAATTCATGTGTCTGTCCGCTTATTGACGAAAAAAAATTAGCCAATGAGCGCGCGAGAATTTCGGCATTTATGGCAAGAAATTGATGAACAAACGGCGCACCTCGTTTAGGTAAAGTCTGCATACGAGCCAACTGTTACCCACCAGGCAGGAGCTTATCCCGGTTTCTCTAGCATGAAACGACTAGGAGTATTTCTACTCCCCCCTGGATGGGATGCTAGTTCATCGCAGGGTTACCCCCAGCATTAAATTCGCCACTACCCATTAATACACCTGGGTGGAGAGAGGCAATGTCAGAGTAAAGTGTCTTGCCCAAGAAAACAACACAATGTCCCCGGCCAGGGCTCGAACCCGAATCGCTCGCTCCGCGGTCGATCGCACTAACCGCGCCTCCCACAATTACGGCCTGCTAAACTGACCAGTTGCCTCACGGTTATCTTTGTACAGTAGGTAAATCCAGTTCTCCTCCTGGGCTACTGAAACTACAGGTTGAACTCATTGAACAGGGTTTGATTTCTTGAATTTGATTGTTTAGGATGGGCTGTCTTATTCGCATGACAATGGTGCGGATCTGTTTATGGAAGTGTCAGCGTTAACTGGTGAGAGTGTGGAAAAGCTGTTCTTAACACTAGGTGAGTTGACGAGTTTTGAAGACGTTTTCTTCAGCCGATCTGTCGCTGAATTTTTGGTGCTTTCTGTTCACCTTCATCATAGCTGCAGTGTAAAAAGGTTTGATATTACTTGTTCTGCAAGCCTGTCATTTTTAATTCGAATTAGAGATGTTTAAGCGAATTACGATGCTTAAGGCCTGGTTTAAACGTGGCATTTTACATGCGCCGAATCAAATACTAATTTTAGTCGACTCGAATGAATACGTTCGGCTAATTTGATTTAAACGTCGCATTGTTTAGCCCAATAAAATTGCTGAGCGCGAGTGACGTGTTTTAAATTCCCATTCGAGCGAACATAAATTATTTAACATAATTTCAATTCAATTCGGCACATGTAAAATGCGGCGTTTAAATCAACTGTCGAAGTTCAGTCGTATATTCGACTGGATCAGTCGAATATTCGATTGACTCGCATCGAATTGAAATATGTCACATTTAATTGATTTAGACGTCGCATTTTACATGCACTTAAATTCGATTCGATTCGATTCGATTCGGCGCATGTAAAATGCGACGTTTAAACCGGGCCTAAGCGCCAGGGAATGGTTCCCCCTCGTTAACGGCATCGTTGCCCAAACTCCAAGGAAAGCCTCTTGTGGTATTTTATCGCACTTTGTTCGAGAACTAGAGCATCTATTGTTGTTTATCGCTGGACTCAGCTTATTGTTGTTCGCTGTTGTTTGGCTCCTTACGAGTGCCACAAGTGCTTGTTCCAATGTAGGCGAAGCAGCAGTCATGGCACCTCACTTTGTATACGATCCCTTGGACCCGGGCGATCGTTGGCTGGTCCTTAGGCGTTCTTTAAAAATATTTCATGTGAGGTTCTTACCAGACTAGAAGTTGCTCAAACGTTAAATTTTTGGACGACGCGACCCAAGCGATTAGATGTACCCTTAACGTAAGAAAGCACCGTAAGCCACAGTGGCCTTTCCTGTTTAGGCTCCATTTCTGCCGTTCTCCCGAGTCCGGTATACTAACAAGGACTCCTTTCCTGAACAGCGACTGGTAATCAAGCCAATTCGATTTATTATTGGTATCTTTTAGGGGTCAAACCCCCAGATTGGTTTCCTTTGGGAGTTCAGCTCAAATTTTTGGATACACACCCCTGACCCTTTCACCAACCCCCGACACTCCCGACACTTACCGGACATGTCATGCAGCCAAATTTTAAAACGTCAGTACAGCTTAGCCTGTGACTTTTAAAGTTGTGCCACTGTTATGCCTGTGCCCCAGTTCTGTTGTGTGTCAACGCAATTCTTGCCCACTCGCAATGTAGTGTTGAACGAATTCATATCCTTAATCCTTAATCTCAACAGAGTCTTCTAACGGACTGCTTCCGTCACATATTCTCAGGATAGACAAGAAGGAGCCATTGTTGTAAGGCCCTGAAGAGAAAAGCAGTCTGATATTTGTCCTGGGTCGCTGAATACGGACATTAGGGAGTTTAAGAATAAGCTACTACGGTGACGTCGAAGACAACGTCGATTAAAAAAATGAATTTACATTTTACCTACGGATCTCGGGATACTCTTAAGTCATTTACTTTGTTTATCACTGTCGCTATCAAGAAAATGAATCAGGCCACCGCAAAATATTTGAAATGGAATTTTAAAAAAATTAGCTGTCGTAGTTCACCTTCTTCAGGCAACGCAGAATTGGTCATTTCGCGTTGTTGTTTTGCAGAGACTGCAAAGAAATTTTACAAAGAGTTATAACGCACGCGCAGAGCCATTGTTTTGCTCATTAAACTTTTTTTTAACTACGTTCCCGTTGCCGTTGGCGTCGTGGTTTTCTTAAACTCCCTAGTGACGTCTTCTATACCTTTTGCCAACACCGCATTGCTGGTTCCCCTTCACTATAAACGGCTGCGTAAACTGCAGCTTAAAGTGCAACTAACCCCCAAAATTTTTTTTCGCTTAAATAAATCTTTGCACCTGTCTGAAACGCACTGCGCCTTTTTAAACTAAATCTTGACTTTTTTATAGGCTGTAAAAGTTAGAAATCTAGCCATCACCTGTTGGACGACCAAGCTAGGAAGGGGCATGGGTCTATTCCTGGGTTGACGTCACAAACTGGTTTGCATCTTATTAAGTCTTTGTAAACATGCATGCAAAGAAGTTTGTGACATCAAACCAGGAATAGACTCATGCCCCTTACTTGCTCGGTCGTGGAGCAGATGATGGCCAGGTTTCTTAACTTTTACAGCCTGTAAAAAGTCAAGATTAGGGCTAAAAAGGGGCTAAAAGGCGCAATGCATTTCAAACAGGTGCAAAGAGTTATTTAAGCGAAAAAATATTTTAGGGTTAGGTGCACTTTAAACGTAAACCGTTTCTTTGTGTCTAATGAGGGCTTAGAGAGTTGACATAATGGGAAACGTGGGTTCTGTTTTACGGTTTGGATAATGGACGTCTTGAATTAACTGTCTTAACACATAGTTAATAGAGGCGAATGGTTGTCACACCTGACGAAGTATTTTGTTGTATGTTTTCGTTCCCTTTTTTGGCCTTGACCGTGCACAAAACACAACAGCTGTTTACCACTGACCGAGGAACTAGCCAATAGAAATGTTTTGATTACACAACTGAAGGACAGCATATGAACAAAAACAAAGATTGCGCACATTCGTGGACCTTCAAATATAAGTATTGGTATCTTTGTTTGCCCCTTTGACGTTTGCCAGGCTTCGAAACCATTTCCCTCTTTTAACTTTATCCAAAAAAACTAAATCTCAAATTATAGTTTTCATTTTCATAGCTTTTAATTTAGAGATGCAACAGACTTCAACTGATGAGCTCAGGAAGGCAATTCGTGGAGATAGCAAGGCTTTAAATCTGGAAGGGAGGAGATTGTTTAGGATTTCAGATACGGTCACAGAACTGAAGGAGGTGGAAATACTAAACCTTTCACACAATGAGCTTGCAAAGTTACCACGAAGTACAAGCAACCTGACAAATCTCACAACACTGAATTTGAACCACAACAAGCTAACACAAATCCCTGAAGTTGTTGTCACCCTGATCAACCTGAGGCACCTTTTTGTGAATGACAATAAACTGTCAGCACTACCGGCAAATATAAAAAATCTGGAAAAACTAGAAGGGCTGGAATTGAGGAACAACAAAATACAAAGTCTCTGTAAATATATCGTTGACTTAGACAATCTTGAAAAGCTGTCAGTGGCAGGTAACCCTTTGGCGTCTGAAGAAATTAAAAATCTGATGATTTTAATGGATTTGAAATCACAAAGGACGTCGTTAGACATTGCAGGTAAGCATTAAACATGACCAGGCCTTGCTCTGGCGCATCATCGTCTAGCTGCATAACTAATATGCATCACTGCATATATACTTCTGGGAGTTATTCGCAATGGGCAGATTGTAACAAGTCGCCAAACCTTCAATGCTATTTCTTTTGCTATGGTCACTTGAGCCTTGAAGCCATGTTAGAATAGACCTCTATAGCTTAGGCGTTTGTTTTCCCATTGTAGATCACGTGATGATATTCTTGAGAATTAATGCTTTCGAATTTTTAAATAGTCGCGTGTATATATGACTGGGTTTATAAAAACGGTGCTAAAAACATATGGGCATGCTTTTGGAAAATCGGTGAGCCAGATATTGTACATAAATATGACCATGTCGTACTGAGAGTGCTATCTACCTGCTGCACTCCTAACAGAGGCCATACCATGCCTAAACAAAGTGTTGAAGCCGCTTCTAATCAGTCGACCGAGTAAAAAACAGCTAAATCAGAGCTCAAAAATTGATTATTTGATTCGCGGCCCTAATTTACACATGCTTAACCTCTCGTATTTCAGCTAAATGGCCTAGCTATGTCTTAAGTGACGGTTAAATTATCCGATCATGGCAACAGGAGCATTGTACACGGTGGAATCGGTTATTTACTTCTACATTTCACCGCAAAAGTAGTCCTTACGTGACATGCATTAACTGTCTGGATTCGCAAAAACATAGCCGCAGAATTTGACTTGTCACTAACATAGCCGCAGAATTTGACTTGTCACTATTAAAAATCTCGGTTCTATTCTGTCCTAGAACTAGCTTTCCACAAGGCATATCGTAGCTCAAATGAAAGCAAATAACTCTCCTGTATGCCTTTCGAGGCCAGGAAGACTAAATTTACCCACTTTTCGTGGAATCATTGAATCGTACAATTTAATTAAGAGTGTTTTTAACATGGCATTGGAGTCCAAATCAACACAAGCATACAAATTTCAAATCCGCAGCGGAGAGCTTAACTGCATCTTTCTAAGGGCCTGCTTCGTCCTAAATGGACTGAACAAGAGCTTCCTACATTCAGAATCGATCGAACTTCAAACAAACTAGGCCATAATTATGAGTAAGCGACAACATTCAACATTATCTGTCGACACGTTAATTATCGACCGGAAACCACCAAGAGAAATTTCTTCTGCGCTAGCGAATCACAGACAGAACGCCTAAAATTGATAAAACAAGGAAATTCTATTCACGATCCGCGTTCGACGGCTCAATCACCTTCACTCTCTGCTCGTTGTCTCTCCATGTTTAGCTCACAAATAGCAATGTCCCGGATGTAATTGAATTTTATCGAGCGGGGAAGTACTGCATCTAGAAACTAAACTCGTGGATACGCGAAGCGTAGAAACAAGTTTCTTGCGGGGACTTCGATAAGCAAATGTGTCACTCACTCACTCACTCACTCACTCAGGTGTAGACACCGTTCGTAATTAGTCGGCCCGAACTAGAGCGCCCGAGCTTTTCCGACGCCATGTTGGAATAGTAACTGAGCCCGACGCCATGTTGGAATAGTAACTGTGCAGCCCGATTACTCACTCAAACTTTTGCTTCGTGCCAGCCTCGGAGCCTTTGATTTATTAGGTGTTTCGCTACATTGAAGAGGAGTTGATTTCGAATGTTCGACTTAGTACTACGGCCAAATTGAATGCTGAATTTCATGAACATTTGACTCGTCCACGCGGCGTAAACTTGAAATGACGAAGAGATGAACAAGTCATCTCAAAATCTCAGTAAATCTCATGCTAATGTGGTAAGCTCTGACGAGAATGTGTCTTATTTGTCGACCTCAATGAACTAAAATGAGCAAAACGAACAATTTTTTTTATGAACGAAAGAGCTATTGAACTGACCTGGCAAACATTTGCACCATTATATAATATTATAATTTATATAGAGAGAGATAATAGACGACGCTTGCTAGCAAATCGTTTGACTTGCACCTTCATTGGACTTTATGATGTCCTCAGGCACATTTCCTTTAGACAGCAGTTATAGAACGGCTAATCTTTAAGAGTCACCGCGCGAACTGAAATTTAGACGAGCGTAGTCTGGGCTAAGGTTAACACCAATTGAAAAAAGGGGGGGGGGTGGCGATAATGAAATAAATAAATGAAACATGCAGTAAGAAGATCTCTACATTTCATGCTAAGTAACACATTCAAGCTACTGTCTTAGCGATATCAGAGATAAATACAAAAAATTATTACCATATTCACTCCAGACCTTTGACACCGTTTTCATAATTCCAGACATGTATGAATGAATAATTTTAAGATGGATAAAAGAGAAATTCTCCAGAGATTACCACGTGGTCTACGATGAGAAAACAAACCACCCAAGCTAAAGAGATCTATTTTACAATATATGCTTATGGTCCATTTATTACGGCCGTCGATAAAACCAGGAACATCCTGGAACATCGAATAATTATGATAATTATTAGAAAAATACGCGTTCACAAATGTACTTCAAATGTGTGATATACTTTAGTGGCGTTTGAACGGCTCGATAGAAAACTAAGGTTGATCTAATGTCCGATAACGATCTGCACGTGAAGTTGAACTAACGATAAATAGATTTTAACCTGCGGCAAAAATTGATTAAGTATTAGCTTGTACCTGGACAAAAAATTTTCCAGGAAAGACATTTTGAGCTGTCACCTTGCAAGCAGAGCCTTTTCTTACTGTACATAAAGCCAAACTTACATTCAACTTCAGATCGACAAAACTTGCAACAAATATTTTTGCGACAATAAAGTTTTGACCAGCGACCCAACAAGACAGCGCTCCGCCAAAGGTTTCTAAACTAGTGTTTATTACCGTTGTTTGTTTTATATTTTTAATCAAGCTAAGATGGCCGAACACCAAGAGTTTATTTGATTTTACATATTTTTCTCATAATTATGACAATTATTCCATGTTCCGGGATGTTCCGGAATGTTCTATGTTCTTGGTTTTATCGACGGCCATTTATTACTTGTATTTAGTGTATTCTAATACGCCATTGTGATCGTAGATTGTGCTTACTTGTTACTGTCCGGTCACTGGCGAACCTCTGTTATTGAAGTATGCAACAATAGTCCTTATCACGGTTTTCAACGCCATCTTTGCCGGTAGGCAAAGCGGTCAGAAACTACAATGTTTGTATGGGAATCCGATAGGACATACCTTCTTCCAAAACTGAATTTTTCACAATTTGTGAATCAAAACGTTAAAATACTAGGTAGAAGATTGTATTCACTAAGTTTGAAAGATGAAACTTTCCCATAAATCTCTGAACTAATTTTTATTAATTTTACATACATTTGTCTGCAATTTTTTTTTTCCCGCGAACTGCGTCTAGACGTTTCAATCTTGTAGACCACTTATACAAACAGCAGCAGAGTGAAGCCGGATCTTAGTTAGATCAGGATCAGCAGTGAAAAATAACTATCACCTCAAATAGAGATGCCATTCGCAAGGCAAGAGAAGCCGTTTTAATCTCCAAGGGCAAGACCATTGAACCCTTTGGATTAAACAGGCGCATGACAGGCGAGACAAAATTTGATCTATTTAGTTTTTTTTTTATTTTTCTGTATATACATTCCGTTTTGGTACAAGTTTAAATTGATCTCTATTTTTGTCAACCTATCATGTCACATATACCTTGCATACGGTGGCTGAGCCCGCAATACGTGCGGCAGTCAAAACTCAGGTGTCCTAGCTAAAATGAAGACAATGCTAAAGTTGCCTTGGCCTCTTTTAATAATTAACTAAAGAATTCCAGGTTTAATTTGACGACGAACAGCACAATTTGTTCAAAATAAGACTACTATTATCCTACATGGCGACGCTCTAGGAACTATTACTTTTGGCACCAAATTAGAAGCTTGGATACAAAAGATGTTTTATATTTTTCAGTTTTTGCAATGTGGTATGGTTTTGGGATTGGTAAATCCCCTTGAGTAAATATTTAATGCAATCTCCAACGACAAAAGGTGCTCGATTTCAATGCTTTTCCTGTCAACTTACATTAACGTGAGGACATTGAAATTTTTCCCACCTGCTGAATCCTGATTGGTCAATTTCCCCGCGTCAGCTGTATGCAAGGTATTTCTTTTGTATCATTTAAGTTTTGTAACCGTTTTAACCATAGTTATTTAGCTTCATTGTAGCCCCTGAAAACGGTTAGTCCTGTCTAACCGAAATATTGGGCATTAAATTTAACATTTTTAGCCGTCCGGTCAGCCTTTCAATTGGTTTTATAGTCTAGACGTTTGTCTATCCAGCCAGATTTACGTTAACGTTGCGATCCAGAAAAAGTGAAAAATTCAATTTTGGAAGAAGCTATTTGCTATTGGATTCCCATACAAAGACTGTAATTTCTGACCACTTTGCCTACCCGTCTAGATGACACCGAAAAACCGTGATAAGGCACATAAGTAATTTAACTTTGTCAATTCCCTTACATTCAGTCTTCGAAATCAGAAAAGTCACTGCATTTTCTGGGCGTAGATAAACCAGAACATGGAACGTCGGGGAACATCCCTGAATATCGAATAATTATAACAATTCCGAGAAAAATAAAAAATACAAAAATTAACTGGTATCAGTTCGAACAGGAGCACATAAACCCTATGCAAAAATGCCTGGCATTATATTATTCTTTTGTTCGTACTTAAATTAGCCTCACTAACCTCGTTTTTGAAACAAAAATTGTAAAAAATTGGTTATGTCGAACGAGGTTAGTGAGGCTATTTTGAATACGAACAAAATAATAATTTAAAGACAGCCATTTTTTTTCATAGGGTCTATCAAGTGGTTCGAAATATGAGAGATATTTTGGGGAGTAGGGGAGTCGGTATAGCCTGCGAAAACAGCGGTCCTTCTTCGCTCCCGGCCCGAGTGGCGTTTCGCGCGAAGGACGTCTGCGATTCACCGCAGAAAATTCCATACTGATGACGAAAATTTGTCCCGCATCTGGTCATGAGCGCTGATTGGTTCGATCAGTAATTCTGCATAATTAAGTCCCTAAATATGCGGGACAGTGAAAATACTCACCAAAACAAATCTGGCTTAGGTTTGACAAGCCTACACGACTTCAACAGTTTGTGACATCTTTACATTTGCCGTTCTCTATTCGGTTACTCGACCTTTTTGTCGCTTCACTCCTGTTTATGAAGGGCACTTCATGCTGTGTTATAAGGAGGAATTTTAAGAGTTGAGCTGTTAGACCGTGCCATGACAAATTTTAAAGGTCATAAGTCTACTAGCCTGCGTAGCTTGGCGGTTTAAGCAATTTGAACGCAATTTGATCACACAAAGTGGCGAAGTTGTCTCTCTCCCAGGCTGCTCACGCCTTTGGCGCTCCTTATCGCGGCTTTTCCGCTTCTTTAGCGCCCTTAAATTGCTTAAAACCCGCCAAGCTACGCAGGCTATAAGTCTACATGATTTCCGCTGTTATCTGCGTGTTACTTCGTAGATTTTGACATCTCCGTAAACAGTGATTAGAAATGTTTGGGAGTACAGAACTGATATCATATTTGCCCTCGTTCCTTTTTCTTCAGAGACGTTGTAGCTTTACTTCGAAAAAGCTATACACCAGTTTGTCTAATGAAATTCAAATTTTTCTTTCAGTTATCTGATCGAGCTTATGTTTTTCAAACTATATCATGGTGTAACGACATGATTCAAATGCAACTGTTGAAGCGCAAGTCTGCTGAATGCGTCTTTGTTCGGCTTAGTCAAGACCATGGTTTTGATCTTCCATGTGGATCTCTTCAGTTACCGGTATTTCTAAAATACTCTGTAAGTCTGAAGTTGCTAGCGTATCTCGTACATTTGTGAGAATGTAAGACATTTGCGGCTTGGCACAAACCTTTCGTGACCGCAAATGATAATTTGTTCAAAATTATAAAATTCACGCTTACGTCATCAGTATGGAATTTTTAGCGGTGAATCGCAGACATCCTTCACGCGAAACGCCACTCGGGCCGGAAGCGAAGAAGGACGGCTGTTTTCGCAGGCTAGAGTCGATAGGGTAGGGAGCGTTGAGTATCCATTCAATTGACCACAATGAGTACAGGCTCCTCTTCTGTGTCATGTGATTACAGCACTCTGTTTTCTCGACATAAACAAGGACAGGGGATAAGGACTGTGTTTTAACCGATTCTACGGAATTGTCGGAAACTGTTGAAATAGGATAAACGATAATAACGGGACGTTCTTTGATCTTAAATACTCTTCGATGTCTACGACGGCTCAAAGTACAAAATGACACTAATTAATTTTTAACATATGTCACACAACTGGGGCAATTAACAGAAGCCCGAGTGACAAGCAAGTTATACTTAATAGAACATCAGAGCTCGAGCAGTCACGTCTGAACAAATTTATACTTAGCTAAGAAACTCAATGCCGAAGAGTTTCTACTTCTATCTCATGGAGAAACTATTTCTTGAGAAATCATGATTGAGTGTCATTGCAGTCGTTTTCGTTATTATTATTATTATTATTATTATTATTGTTGTTGCTGTTGTTGTTGTTGTTATTATTATTATTATTATTATTATTATTGCTGTTGTTGTTGTTATTATTATTATTATTATTGATGAAAGTAATTTTGTCCATTAGTAGCCATTGAATGCTGACGGTCATTAATTCATCCTTACTGTACTTGAGCCAAGTATAACATCCACATATTAAGGGCTAACCCGTATACCACCACTCTCATGTGGCTTTGATAGCTCCGTTGGGAGAGCACTGCTGCACTGGCATCGCAGAAGTCGTGGGTTCGAATCCCGCTCAGGGCCTAAATTTTTTTCAGGTCTCTGTTCTGGTAGTGTTACGGCCGCACTTGCATTAATGACCGTCATTACTATTATTAT